>JAYESA010000011.1:19652061-19872061 GCA_036927795.1 Iris macrosiphon | reverse complement strand
AATCACTCCAACTAACTAATAAAAATATAAATAACTATTATAATCCAATAAATAAGTCTGACAAGGGTGTTGGTTGGGTCTGGTATGGGTCCACTAGGGTCTGACATGGGTCCAGGCTAGCCAAAACCCTAAAATAACTAATAAAAAAATAATACAACCAATAATTAAATATTAATACAAATATTTATAATAAATACACAATTAACCAAATTAAAATAAAAAATATCCTGCTCTAGAAATGGGGTAGTGACACAAACTAAGATAGAAAAACATAATCCATTTACTAAAATAAATAGATGAAGGAAAATGTAGCAACTCAACTATGAACAAAATAGACTCGAAGGAAATAGCTCATCGGAAGATAATGAAGTAGCAAGTCCTGGGCCATACTCTTGCAAATAGTCATAATCGTCTACACCTGAAAAGGGATCAGGTCCTCGGAGGGACGTAATAAGATACATATAAATATGTCAAAAGTACAGTAAATAAACATGCAAGAGAGACAAGAAAATAACCACAAGAAATGATAAAACTATGACAATACGATGTCTAAGAGAGTGGCATGCCATGGAGAAGCGTGGTACAAGATATGGCTAACAATAAATCAAATATTTCTATATAGTGTAGCCAATGCAAGGTCTCCCAATCGATAGAAAATTTCAATTATAGTTCAGTGCTAGAGACTTTCAATCGATTATAGTCAATATAGCCAATCCTAGTATCAATCTCCTCTCCTAAGAGAACACAAAGGTCAAGTCATACTCACGTCAAGTGTCATGCCCCAATCCCAAAATACGTAGGACTAGAAATACGTAAGCATGCCAACCGTATGTATATAAAAACTCCAATATATGAAAACTATAAGACATATGTACGCTGTATAATAATTCATAAGTTGTATATATTGTCAACATAATTCCTAGGATATCACTAAATCTCACCCACATAAATCATAAATAAATAAATGATCAAATATGTCAATGAACTAAATATGAAATAGTCGAGAAAAACTAATAGTTGGGGGGGAGACAAATCCACTACCAAATTAAGATATGAAAGAAAATATAATAAGTACATCATCTAATGATTAGAGAGGCTCGAAGGGAAGACCTCCTCAAAAAAGAATGAAGTAGCAAGTCCTGGTCCGTAGTCCTGTGAATAGTCTTGATCGCCTACACCTAGAAAGGGACCAGGTTCTCAGAGGAACGTAACAAGATACATAAAAGTATGCCATAATATACTGAAATAAACATCCAAAAAGTGCTCCTAACCATTCTATTTGTAATACACTTTTGAGGACAATATCCTAATGAGGAACTCTCGACTCATACAGGTGCTCGACACACATAGTGCTCAACCGAGTCACTAGCGGCCAATCTAGAGAAAAAGTAAATAAATGAAAGGCACACCTCTCTGGACAACTAGAGAAAAAGTAAATAACAATGAGAGCGCCTACGCTAACAGCTGTCCTCCCACCCTATGCTCATATACATGTCGCATCCATAACACAATCCAACTACTACGCCAAGACGGAGTACAAATATCGGCATCGTAACTTTGGTTCATAGCCTATCGCAGCATATTAGCCCAACCCTACAACCAAACAAGGACAAGGATTGGACCACTATACCGCGATAGTCTATGTTCCTGGACTACTATTAAATGCTAAGTCTTCTAACATGCATCTCTATTAGCAGTTATATCCTATCCGTCGTACGTCCCATATGTACCAGTGGCCAGCCGAATACGCAATTTTGTGTCCTACATGAGACTCATAACTCGTGTAAGAATGTGTCATGGCCAAATAAAATATAAAAATATTTCAAAATCATAGGGTAGTCTCTTAAATCTAGGTCAATATGCATAGTAAAAATAAAGGACAAATAACGACGCATACCGTCGCCGTACCCAAGTTTTCTTAGACGTGAAGTTTAATAATATACACAAATAAGAAAATAAATGACAGAAATAAGACATGCATATGTGGATATAAATAAATAGTAGTAGTGGCAAGGTATACTAGCCTGCTATGTCCATGCTGAGTTACGATCCCAAAGTTTAACCAAGATCTATCCATGAACCAATAATCTATGACCATCATGAATATCTACTAAGTCCAAAGAACATACAACTAAATATCATACAAAAATATAATTACAAACAACCACTACTAACTAGGAAGGTGGGATTAATCTAAGTCGTCTATCATCTATGTCACCTAAGACATTTATTAGTTATAACATCTAGAACTAAGTCAAATTAGTCTTTTATAATCAATATTTATTATTAAAATTCTAAATTATAAGTTATACCTAAACATAAATCATGTTTGTAAGTTCGATATTCGTGGCACTCAAATCAAGACATTCCGTTGACCAAAACGTAAACCAACTCAAATCCTAGATTTGTGTGTGAAATCCTATAGATTTTAGTGCTACATGAATGTTGGAATCAACAGTTTCATAAAATTACAAGTCTGTAAAGAGTTGTGACCAATATGGCGCACAGATGACAAATTTTGGTAGTTTTCTAGTAACTTTTAGGTTGCACAAATTTTATAGAATAGTAAACTAGTATATTTAATTCTAGGAAACATATATATCGTGTTTCATCATTTTAGCTTTCCGAAAATTTAAACGGATAGTGATTCCGAGTTCGAGATCTGCCAAAATCTCGAAAATACCAAAACATGTTAGATTTTGGACAACTGATACTCCAAAAAATTTACAGAATTTTTTGTAAATAATTATTGAAAATAAATTATATATTCTGGAATCTAACATCAATATGATTCCAACGCAAGAAATAGAAAAGCGTTTGGAGTCCGGAGTTAGGAGATATGGCTTCTCGAAGTTGAGATAGACCCTAGATAAAAACATCAACAAACCTCTCTCTCTCTCTCTCTCTCTCTCTCTCTCTCTCTCTCTCTCTTCTCTTAAATTCGACGGAAATAAGAAACCCTAAACACCTCTACACATATATAGGTAGAAACTTACAGGTGGGCCAGGCGAGTAGGGTTAGGGCAGACAGTGTTTGCTGACTGGGTATATAAATAAGTTTTAATATCCAAAATTTTATTTATTAAGCAAGTTTAACCTAATTAACTCCAAATAAATATGTAACAATATCAAAAAAATTCAAAAAAAATCTAGAAAATATAAAATACTATTATAAACTCTAGAAAATACTTGAGGCTATTTTATGGTCATAGAATTCTACAGTAAATTTGAAATGTCCTCGAAAATTAGTTATTAGCCTATTTTGAAACCAAATAAATCCAAATAAATTTAAAAAATTCTAAATAAATTACAAAAAATATACTTAAGTATTTTAAACAAAAAAACATTACAGAAAAATATGCAATTATGAAGTCCTAGAAAATTATGTTTTCTATATTTTAAATATCCAAAATTTCTAAAAAAATCCAAGAAATTCTAAAATAGCTGGAAAATGATTCTAAATAATTATTTATAAGTAATTAAATCAAAAAAATTTATTTTTTAATTAACTTAGCCAAAAAATCTAATAATTTAATAAAAATATTAAATTAAAAATTAGGGAACTTATATTCTACCAAACTTACAAGAATTTTATCCTCGAAATTAAAGCTAAAGCACGATTTAAGAGTAAGAGTGTTACGTCCCATGTCCAGAATATTGGAGAGCGGGGGAATGACTCAGCCAACCATACCTTGCGGAATACCGAAGCAACCCGTAATTTGTTAAGGTTATCTAGAGACAAGGGGGTGAATACTATAATCAAGTCTTCTATGGTCAAGAACTTCTATATCTCAATAATTCAAACAAGTAGCAATAACATAAAATATTTCAGAATATGCAGTAAGGCGTCCCCAATGCCGCATCAGAATATTATAGAGATCTAGTAAGTACAAGTGATATATCAGATACACAATCAAAAGTATACATGATAGTGAGTCAGCTGCAATCTGAATATATTACAGTCATGTAGGGAATAAGTATCCAGATTATCTGGCTAACAGGTACCGGTTGGCTAAAATGCCCAAAAGATTATAGTTTATAAAAGACGAGCAGTGAATGAAGGGACCCACTCGTGCCCCTCAGCAGTCATTCTTCTGGTGCATGCCATCAGTGAAGGAGAGATACGCTTGATCCTCCGGTGCTGGATCTAAACCTGGTCATACAAAACCAGTGGGGTCAGACCCCAAGTAGCAAGTACCACAAGGAAGCACGAAATGAAGAAACAAAACTAGTTCTATAGAATGAGATGCTTAAACCAACAATCAATGGTATATATCTCATCCATGACATGACATGACACCCTTTCACCAAATAAGGACAGGAAGTGCCACATCACATTAAGATAGAATACGTCCCTTGATTATGGTCAAGCTAGAATAACTCAGCATCGTAGTTTCAGTCTACAGGCTATCGTAACACAATAGTGCTACCCAACAACCATACAAAGATATGAGTTGAACTATCATGCCATGACAGTCAATGTTCCTAATTTCACTCAATAGAAGACACAATACATAATTAGGGATACAATATTTAAGTAAAATAACATAGTGATAATAAGTAGCTTCGATCCGTGCCCCATTGTAACACAATAGTGTAACTCAATAACCAAACAAGGACATGAGTTAAACTTTCATGCTGCAACGGTCCACTTCTCTAACAAAAATAGATTAATTGGCCAAACATGTGTTACGGCTTGATATGTGATCTCTGGGTTATCCCAGTAATGCAATATATAAGTATCCTCAGATCATGCCATAATCGAGCAGTGCTGACCGAACCAATGATATACAAGCAAGAATATATGATGCACCAATCCCTTAAAAGGGCCCTGGGTTAATATAATGATCAGTAGCAGTTCCAGGCTTTCTATAGGAAAGTGTAAACTCCCTCACCAAAAATAGGTATTTTGTGTATATTTTATATTATTATATTTATTATAGATGTTGAATTTATTTAGAGTATTCTCTTAGTTAATAAGAAAATAAATTTTTTTAGTATATTTACTTATATAAATATTTATTTAGAATTATTTTTAGGCTATTTTAGATTATTGAGATTTTTCCATAAGTTTTAGTTAATTAAAAACTAGTAACACTAATTTTCTAGGACTTTGAAAATTTTATTTTATGTTCAAACTTAATTAAAAATATTCCAAAATTTTATTTTAGGTTCTAAATAGTCAAATATATTTTCTAGAATTTTTTGGGAATTTTCTGAATACTTTTAGTATTTATTGGGAGTTATTTAGAGTAATAACTAATTTTTAGGACTTGTAGAATTTATTGTGCAAGCCCAGAAATATAGAATGGACCCACATTATTTTTTAGGGTTTATAATATTATTATATATTTTTCCGGAATTGTTTCAGATTTTTTGGAATAATGTTAGTATTTATTTTTAGTTAAATGGATAAAACTAATGTTTAGAGCTTCTCCTAATTATAGTAGTAAACTTATGAATATAAAATTATCCCAAATATTTTTCTAGGGTTTATAGGTTCAAAATATATTTTATGTAATTTTTCCAGATTTTTATGATTATTTTTAATATTTATTTGGAGTTATTTAGATTTAAAATAACTTAAATAATATTTTGATAAAGGCAAATCAAAAACAAATAATATAACAAAAACCATCCAATCAGATTCTGACACGTGTCAGCCTATAAATATCCATTCAGCCGTAGTTACATCCCTATATATATATATATATATATATATATATATATATATATATATATATATATATATATATATATATATATATATTATAACCGTAATTATCCCATTATCTTAGAGAGAGAGAGATTTTGGAGAATTGCCATCTAGGGTTCCTTCATCTTCCACAAGCCATTGCGTATAGCTCCGGACTCCAAACGAGACCTAGTTTCTTGTGTTAGAAAGATATTGAGGTTAAATTTCTGATTATATAATTTATTTTATGAAATTATGAGTATTAAATTCTAGAAAATTCGTAGAGTACAGCATGTCCGAAAATAGACGTATTTCAATATTTTCGCGATTCTGGGAGAACCAGGAATCAGAATCTTGAACCGTTTAAAGTTTTGGAAAGCTAATGTTGAGATAATTGACATATATTTTTCTCAGAATTTAATTCTAAGTATTTATATACTTTTAATTCTATAGAACTTCTAGGTTAGAATTTAACCATCGGTGCACAATACAAAATTTGTATGTGCCATAATTCCCAAACGAATTTGAATTCGGACGAGCCATAAATTTCAGCATATTTTTAACGCTGAAATCTATAGGAAATCATGCATGAAAGTTGAGTTTGTGTCGGTTGACTTTTCGGTCAACGGATTGCCTCGATTTGCGTGCTACGAGTCTCGAGTTGATAAAATTCAGTTTCTTTGGACAAAATTTAGGAATTAACATAAAAATCAGAATAATAAGATTAAAATAGGATTTCAATCCCCAACTGCTTTGACAATTTCCATTTGAATTCATTAAACTCCTTGATCCCGATACTTCTATTCTATTACCTCACCCTTGAACTCTTTAATATTGGTCTCCGTCTTTCCTTATTCTGGAAAGACGAAACCTCATGCTTGGTATAATTTTAATACACAGAGAGTACTAGATATACACCGTAGGCCGATCACATACTTGAGGATTATTCTTTTGTAATTAAGGACATATCATATATGATATAATCGGAGTTGAAGTTTTGAGGATTGAATGACATGAGTAAACAAATGAAGAAAGATTTTTCTTAAAGTATATAGCCTTCTGTAATAGATGGATAAATTCTAAGTTGGATAGCAGTGCATTGCCAACTTGAGAGGAATTTCTTTTAGATTGTGATCAAGTAAGATTAGATTGGAAGATTCAAGTCATTTTAATTTTGAGAAATTTTAAAAGAAGGATTAAGATAATGAGGATTTAACGAATTTTAAAATCTTGATATTGTGGACCAACTATTTATACTTTGAGCACATGATTTAAATTTTGAATATTGAAGGATGAATCATTGATTTAAATTTTGAGGATAAATATAGAATTTTAGACTTGAACAATTGGTGAATTAGATTTAAATTTTATAATTTGATGATTTGAATTAAAAGTTCAATTTTGATTGTTGGGTCACCTATTTGAAATATTGAGGATGTAAATTGAGTTTAAATATTTGAAGAGTACAAAATTCTTAATTTGAGAATAGGAATAAGATTTGATTAGAATTATTTATTGTTCAAAGTCTAGAGGAGATTATGATAGTTGGAAATGGTGATATAAATTTTGATGTGGGATGTCATATAGACTTGAGTTAGATTTAAATGTTGATTATTTAAAAAAAATTGAGAAGAGATTACGACAGGTTGAATTTTGATTTAAACAGTGGTTATCTTAATTTTGAAGTGATCGAGATAGATTTGAATAGATTTTGTTATTTAAATTTTTGGAAGAGATTGCGATTGACGTACTTATGTACGAATGTGAAAGATTTAACAAATTATGCCTTATTTTAATTTCGAGGACGAAATTGTTTTAAGTTGGGTAGATTGTAAACTCCCTCACCCAAAATAGGTATTTTGTGTATATTTTATATTATTATATTTATTATAGATATTAAATTTATTTAGAGTATTCTCTTAGTTAATTAGAAAATAAATTTTTTAGTATATTTACTTATATAAATATTTATTTAGAATTATTTTTAGGCTATTTTAAATTATTGAGATTTTTCCATAATTTTTAGTTAATTAAAAACTAGTAACACTAATTTTCTAGGACTTTGAAGAATTTATTTTATGTTCAAACTTAATTAAAAATATTCCAAAATTTTATTTTAGGTTCTAAATAGTCAAATATATTTTCTAGAATTTTCTGGGAATTTTCTGAATACTTTTAGTATTTATTGGGAGTTATTTAGACTAATAACTAATTTTTAGGACTTGTAGAATTTATTATGCAAGCCCAGGAATATAGAATGGACCCACGTTATTTTTTAGGGTTTATAATATTATTATATATTTTTTAGAATTATTTTAGAATTTTTGGAATAATGTTAGTATTTATTTTTAGTTAAATGGATAAAACTAATGTTTAGAGCTTCTCCTAATTATAGTAGTAAACTTATGAATATAAAATTGTCCCAAATATTTTTTCAGATTTTTTCTAGGGTTTATAGTTTCAAAATATATTTTATGTAATTTTTTCAGATTTTTATGATTATTTTTAATATTTATTTGGAGTTATTTAGATTTAAAATGACTTAAATAATATTTTGATAAAGGCAAATCAAAAACAAATAATATAACAAAAACCATCCAATCAGATTCTGACACGTGTCAGCCTATAAATATCCATTCAGCCGCAGGTACATCCCTATATATATATATATATATATATATATATATTATTATAACCCTAATTATCCCATTATCTTATAGAGAGAGATTTTGGAGAATTGCCATATAGGGTTCCTTCATCTTCCACAAGCCATTGCGTATAGCTCCGGACTCCAAACGAGGCCTAGTTTCTTGTGTTAGAAAGATATTGAGATTAGATTTCTGATTATATAATTTATTTTATGAAATTATGAGTATTAAATTCTGAAAAATTCGTAGAGCACAGCATGTCCGAAAATAGACGTATTTTAATATTTTTACGATTCTGGGAGAACCAGGAATCAGAATCATAAACCGTTTAAATTTTTGGAAATCTAATATTGAGATCATTGACATATATTTTTCTTAGAATTTAATTCTAAGTATTTATATACTGTTAATTCTATAGAACTTCTAGGTTAGAATTTAACCATCGGTGCACAATACAAAATTTGTATGTGCCATAATTCCCAAACGAATTTGAATTCGGACGAGCCATAAATTCCAGCATATTTTTGATGCTGAAATCTACAAGAAATCATACATGAAAGTTGAGTTTGTGTCGGTTGACTTTTTGGTCAACAGATCGCCTCGATTTGCGTGCCACGAGTCTCGAGTTGATAAAATTTAGTTTCTTTGGACAAAATTTAGAAATTAACATAAAAATCAGAATAATAAGATTAAAATAGGATTTTAGAGTAATTATTCTAGAATTAAATAAATTAAAATAAATTATCTTTTGACGTGATAAATTTGTAATACATAGGCTATTTGGACTGTGACTTGGACTCTGATTCATACCAGCAGCAGGACCCCAGGCAAGATACCTTGCCAAATTGCTTACAGTATTTTACATGCTTAGTATATTTTTGTATATTTATTACATTTCTATTTATTTATTGCATGTGTAGTTCCTTTCAGTCATTACTATATATTAGATATGTTGACACACACTTGACACCTAGTATCATGAGAGGACAATCATTAGGCGTATGGGCTTTAACCACTCTGGTAAACCGTAGTAACTAGCACGCACTATGGTGGTCGTGTCCGATGGTCGCTACCCCCAAGGTATGTCGATTGATGGAGTTCGAGGGTCGCTACCCCAGAGGTATGTCGGCTGATGATGTCCACTGACGAACGCATGAGTTGTGAGGATTAGATCGAGTAGCCTACCCTTGCCCATACATCAAAAAGTTGTCCTCATTTGCATTCATATAGATTGTCCTGTACAGCGTACTTATCTATTTTCAAATATGATGCATGTTTACTGTATTCAAATTGGCTCGTATTTTCTGTATCGTGTTACGTCCCTCTGAGGACCTGGTCCTCTGCCAGGTGTATCTGTTCTTGAGTAATTACAGGAGCGCAGATTTGGATGATTACTTGTGTTACGAGGATGTCTTCTCTTCGAGCCCATGGTCGTTAGCTGGTATTCCTATATTGTATTTGTTGTGTTGTACTTTTCCATTCGAGTTGGTAGTGGATTTGTTTCTATCCAACTATCATCCTTAGATATTTATGTTGAGATCTAGTTATATAGATGCTGGTTATTATTTATATCTGATTTTCGCGAATGAGATTTAGATTATACCATGTGACTTGTGATACATTTTATACCACTTGTGGACTTGATATTCATATTACAACGTACGTGTGGATTTGGTTTCCATATATTGGAGTTGCCATATCCATGCGGCTGGCATGCTTACGTGTCCTAGTCCTACGTATTTTTGGGACTGGGGCGTGACAGAAAGACACTGGCTCGGCTTATAAATAAGTCAAATACCGCACTCCACTGGTGCGAATGATATACAGTATTCGTGGTGGCCAGCCTTTACTCCCAGCTAACTTAGGGTGGTTCGACATGCAATATCTCGATATATCATTCCCTCCCAATGCTCTACAAATTAAGTTGCCTAGTTAAGCCTATGTGATTTAGAATCTTATGCCGTGGTCATATGATCATTCCTTCCTAATTATCATACTTTAAGCACGGGCACTCTTGATACGAATCCACATTGTCTATTAAAGTTAAATTTGGATTCACCCAAGTGTGATACAACAATCAATACTATCTAGCCACGACTAAAGTCACTGTCCAACTACCATATTTGTACAAAAAAAATAATTATATATATTACGTAGCAAGTGTATGTGGCACGAAGGCTCACCATATCAAGTAGCACTCATGATGCGATCAAGGGTATTAGAACGGATACAATAGTTAGGGAAAGAACGAGTTCTAGTATCAAGGTTGTGGACAAGTTATCAAGTAGCAATGTATTCAGGATAGGACAAGCAAATAATGGTCAAAATAATTTGTCACTTTACTATATCGTTAAATAAAATAATAGTACTGCGAGAACCCCTCGAGATCAGATCAACAATCCTTAAACTAAACAAGGACCGAGATTGCAGACCATCCCTCGAGTTAAACTACGCCCCTTATTTTATCTAACGTATAACAAGGTGATCCAAAGAAAGTAGCCTAATCATCAAGTAAGTACAAGTAGGGCCATACCTACAGGCTCATGCCAAGTGCGTAGTCATTTAGCACGTGGTCACATCTGGGTCAAATAATTTATTTCTCAGTTAACACATAGCATCACAATCATTTAATCAAACAAAAATATTAAACCAAACAGGTGTCAAAGTAGACGCATGGGAATAGCTGACGCATGAGTTAGTTGGCCGCATGACCAAATGGGCCACATGAACCAACATACCGCATGAGTTCAAGGCTGCATGAGGTCAAGGCCGCATAAGAAGAGTCAAGTCCACTCTTCGAGAAATGTGTCATGTGACAAACAACAAATGTAAGTCAAGTCAAGTTAGAAAATGACTGATGTGACATGTGATAAAAGTGACAGAAGAAAGTCAAAGTAGGAAAATTTGTGTCGAGTCAGTCAGTAGTTATGCGTCCAGAAGAAGAGGAATGCATAACTCATGGCCGCATGGTCAACTAGGCCGCATACTCCTCTGGGCCGCATGCACACTTGGCCGCATAAAATCTTTTGGGACTTAAAAAAATTTCATTCGTTCAAGTTTCAAGCATTTGTCCAAGGGACGCATGTGCAGAAATCTATTTCATGCATCCAACAAGATGGCCGCATAAAATCTCTAGGTCGTATAAAATATCTTGGGCGAGAAGTCCAGGCCGCATGCAATCTGCTTGGGACATGGAGCTCCTTCGTCCTAATCCAGCAAGTTTGGCCACGGAAAACCTCTGAAACCCAAGCCTTGTTTCTTCCACAGAAACCTGAAACGAAGTCCAAATCCTGTAAAGTAAAGTTCTAAACTACTCAAAATCAAGTGTTCATCAACCTAGAATAATAAGTTTTTGAAAATATTAAGTTTTAAGAGATCAAAATCCAAGAACATTCAAGAGCACATAGAAAACTCTAAAACTTAAAACTTAGATCTACACTAATCCATCCACCAAATCAAAAAAATATAAAGTTCTAAATGCATGGAAAATCATATAAGGAACATAATGGAACAAAAATATAAAGGGTTTCTTCATTTCTTGCAAGATGTACTTGCCTACGGAGGGGGAGAGAAAAACCTAAAAAAGAGAATGGAAGATGAAAATGAGAGGAGAGAGAGTGAAGTTGGATTATATATGGAGGGTTTTGAGGTTTTGACCATGGGTTCAACTCATGATAAAACCAAACCAAACAAATAAAACAAGAGCCAAGAGAACCAAAGAATGGGTCTAGTCTCTCTACAACATATAACTACGCCAGCAAGAAAATAATTACGCTCCAAATATGTATATTGGGAACGAAAAGTGACAAAGAGGATGTCATGCATCAAAAAAAGTCAAGTACGAAATATCGTGCCTCAACTTGAAAAGAAGAAAATATAAATCATGCATTTAATTCTAAGGGCCAGTCTGATCTGCTCTAAGTAAGGTAATATGGCACGAATAAGTTTTAGTACAAGAAGAACTTGCACATGGAATCGAGGATGCGAAGAATACGATAGAGGAGATGAGTAACCCAAGGAAACGAGGTGCTAATAGGAAGGAGAACACTATTAATGCTACTCGTGTCATCTACCAGTTTTATGAGTATATCATCTAGTTAAATATCAAGCTATCATTATAGGTTCTAAGTCACCATATACATATATACAATTCTATATCTATCTATACTCCTAAAATTTTATTTTATTATGGGGTATATATCTAGTACTATCCATATGTCAAACTTTCGTCAAGCACGAGCGTTCGTATTTTCGAAATAGGAAAAGACAAAAAACAATAATAAGGGGTTCAAGGAAGACGTGATCGAATACAAATACGAAGTTCAAAGGCGATTGAAGAATTCAAAAGAGAGTTATCAATGTAGTTGTGGATTGAGGTCCTATTTTGGTAAATTTTCTTTCACAGGCTCGTATTACTACAGTTATGTAACCAATAAGATATGCTCGGACCTATCTAGAGGGTAAGTATGTTCTTCTAATAAGCTAAGTCAACTATATCTTAATCCACAAAAAATAGTCATAAGAAGAGCGAATCAAGTGCACTAAGGTTAATCAAACCATAATATAGCGATTCTAATTGGAAAATGTATTAGTGGCGTCCCCAATAACACATATGTCATGAACAAGCTCAATAAAAAGAATAAGCTTGCAAAATTAGACTATAATAGCAGCTTCAGTCAAGATAGTCAAATATATATATATATATATATATATATATATATATATATATGGGGGATTATGATGAATGTAAGTACAAATAGTTCAAGTTTATCAAGAATCTAAGACTCGTCCGGTGTTTGTGCCTCTACTGTTGTCATACTAACTTTTTGTCTAAGTCTATGGTTTACCAAATGTGATATAGACCTCTAAAACTCTACAGTCTAGGTAAACACTATCTTATTACACAAGCATATATTCAATGTCATTCACTAATACTTCATTAATGGGTCATAAGGACAATGGGATACGAGATTGTGAGGCATGCTACCTAACTTACAAGAATTTAACTAATAGTGTAATTGACTAATGGAACATATATACCTAGTATCAGTCACCTTCCTAACCCCTATCAAGAATAAAAGAGAAGATAAGATTTACGTTGTGAAAGGATCAAACAAGATACAATTCAAGCAGTCAAATTAGAGTTCGAATATGAATTCAAAGGAGGTGATTAAATAAGTAGATAAGATCATATACACTAATCCTATTTGTAGGATTGGTCGGTACAGTAACGTAACCGAAACAATATGCTCTCGACCTGTATGGGCCATATCATGCCCCAGTCCCAAAATATCGAGGGACTAGCCACGTGGCAATGGCCAGCAGCACACTCCAATGGACAAACCCAATTTAATGGACCCTTTAGAGTGCACTTAAGCTGTATCACAACTAAAATGGTCTATAATATATATGTCATAGTCTATGTATCTAAACTCATCCACCAAGTCATAAACAAGAGGCAATATGATAAAGTAGTCTCAAACATCAATACCATAAATAAAACTGTCTATCACAATATAATAAATAAATATTACGGGGAACAACCCGTATCAAAATAATGAGAAAAAAATATCCAAATCCATACTAAGAATCACAAGACATCATACATAAAGATAATCTGATAACTCAAGAGTAGTCCTCCGGTACGACCTCGTCCTCGGCTGCTGGTACTGTTTCGATATCAGCTCCTGACCCGTAAATCTCAGGATAAACCTCATCGTTAATACCTGGGGACATAATCCATATCCAGGTCCTCAAGAGACATAGCAAGGTACAATAAACACTCAAGCCAGAAGTGAACAGTATAATGGTATGAATAAGGGAAAAGCTACAACAGTCAACTATGTGATATACAAATAAGAGTATGGTATCGTACCCCGGGCTGGTACTCACAAAAGATTCCAATGGACACTTTTGTACGCTAATAGTACACTCAAGGCTCCGTATGGAAGAACCAGGAGAAGATGTATATATAAATATAATACTTTAGATTCCGCATAGGGAACCTAAAGCCTAATACGCTATAAATAGTAATAAGTAACATATGCCCAGAGCATGATGAAGACTCTCTTCACCCAATGTAATCTCATGTCTTAATTAAGACACACAAGATCATGACCTCTAACTATCAACATACGTCCCAGTGAATATGTACAATTATAATTACAACTATAGCATGCATCATGTAGTCCTATCCAGAGTCCACGTACCACGATCAAGTCGAGAAAGACTCTGCCACATGAATATCGTGTCAAGTGTCCTATGGTAGTATGTGCAAATAATATGTGCACAAAATATGGGTTCGAAAGAATGACTCTCTAACTATGATACTCAACTCCGTAGGGGATATCGGCACCTGAATCTTGTTCGGACACAAAGTATCGTATAACAGCCCTAGACTCAATATGTACATCAATAAGACAAACAAATATAATTTCTATTGCATAAATAATATCAAATAAATGATTTAGAACTATAAACATCTTGGTAAGGTACACTTACCTAGTTCTGCAGTCAGTGGTGGTAAAGATGTCCCGCATCGACTCCTTCGAAAATCAATTGACCTAAAAATAAATTAATTACTTAAGGATACAAATATAATTTCTTGTAATTATAACTAAATTCTATAATTTCTTCAATGACATACAAAACCAAGCCCGTTATTATTTCTAACAACTTTGCTTACTTTTACAATGTATCGGGACCTAGTTTCTTGGTTTTTGACTTCCAAAATTTAGGTTTAAGTCCCCAATTAAAGGACATAAAAATAAATTCTAATAAATTATATATTTTATATTTAAAAATAATTTATATAAATTTATAGCAATAAATTTTAGAATTGACAACAACAACATATTTCAAGATTTTGGCAACTTTATGTTGACGAATTTTGTCCGAAACTTGTTCGAGACATAGCCAATCCATTATTATTGTTTATATCTATTAAAAATTATTTTATATCCTATTATATGCTGTTCTAATCTCAAAAAATAATCACCTATTTATTTCATCCAAAAATCCTCTATTTACTAGCAAAATAATGTAATTACCTGAAAACCTAAGCTAGTGGCCCTTAGTTATAGGTTCATATTTGATATTATAATATCACAAAATTTATTTAAAAATTCTTATTTTTCAGTTATTAAATATTAATTAATTCAGTTTTTAATAATCAATATGATTCCCTCAATTAATAATATCACCAAGTCTTAAACTAGTTCTACCGACAAGCAAATCATCACCAACTATCACAAAAATCTATATTTTTTAAAATAAGAAAAATATGGAAAAATAGGGGTTCTAATTCAGTAAATTAACTTAACATAAAAGCATCATGTCATGGAATTTGAGGAAGAAGGATTTAAGATTTACCGAAACCGTTGGAGGATTTGAAGATGGTATTTCTTCTTGTCCAAGAATTTCTCATCCTTGCTTGTGCTCGGCTTGCTACTTATTTTGTAATGGGTTATTGATGAAGAAAAGAGTTCTTGATATAATTATGGAGAAGATGGGGTTCTTCTTGAAGGTTTAATGACGTTTGGATGGAGATATGGTGGAAGGATGATGAAAAGTTGAGCTTTTGAAAGAGTGGAAGGAATTTTTGGTTAAGGAGTTGATGTTGTGAGGGTGAGAGAGGCAAGGGGGCTATTTCACGTATGGGGGAGAGAGGAAAGGGGCAGCCAACTATGAGGGAGGGGTTTTGATATGGTTAGGGTTAGGATTTGTTGATGAGTTGATATATATAGGGCCTTTTTAAATAGATTTAAATAAAGGAGGGGGTTATCCTATTTCTAGGGGTTCGGCCAGGGGGGGATGCTCTTGGCCAAAAATAGAAGGGTAGGGTTGGTTGATATGGTTAGTATTGGATAAGGTTTGGTTGTTGGGTTGGTTAGGGAAGTGGTTAGGTAGTTATTTGCCAACTAGGTTGCCACCTATACGACTTTCTATAGTTAGAACTTCTATAAATAGAAATAAATTAATTTAAATATCATTTATATATATATAATATATTTACATGGAAATACTTGGGGTGCACTACATGCCTACATGTATTTGGGTTGGGTTTGGGTCAAGTTCTAGTCAAAAGTAGTCAAAAGGGATAATTTTTACGGTAACCGTAATTCTAGATGTTCTTTAATATTTTTTGAGCATGGGGGAGATCCAATAAATGTAACATCCATATTCCAACTATATTAAACTCAATTAAAATTATTATTAAAAAATTTATGGGAAGGAAAAATGTCGTACATTGCTCAAAATATCAAAGCCATAGCAAAGGGTCATATATCTAAAAAAATATTTTAGAAATTACTACTCTAATCTATTTAAATAAAATAAAAAATTGAAAAAATTGAAAAATACCTAAATAACCCTATTCAAAATGAGGGGGCTTACAGGCCACCACAAAAATATGTCACGTTGTAGTCCCAAAATACGTAGGACTTGGAATACGTAAGCATGTCAGCCATATGTATATGGCAACTCCAATATATGAAAACCATAACACAAATGTACGATGTATAAAAATTCACAAGTGGTATATATTGTCAACATAAGTCCCAGAGCATCACTCATCCACTGAAATTATAAAGAAATAAATGATCAAATATGTCAATGAACCAAATATAAAATAGTCGAGAAGAACTAATAGTTGGGTGGAGACAAATCCACTACCAAACTAATATATGAAAGAAAATATAATAAGTACATCATCTAATGATTAGAGAGGCTCGAAGGGAAGACCTCCTCGAAAGAGAATGAAGTAGCAAGTCCTGGTCCATGCTTCTGTAAATAGTCATGATCGTCTACACCTAGAAAGGGACCAGGTACTCAGAGGGACGTAATAAGATACATAAAAGTATGCCACAATATACTAAAAATAAATATCCAAAAAGGTCTCATAACCGTTCTATGTAAAATACACTTTTGAGGACAATATCCTAATGAGGATCTCTTGACTCATACAGGTGCTCAACACACATAGTACTCAACCGATTCACTAGCGGCCAATCTAGAGAAAAAGAAAATAAATGCAAGGCATACCTCCGTGGCTAACAAGAGAAAAAATAAATAACAATCTGAGCCCCTATGCTAACAGCTATCCTTCCTACCCCCATGCTCCTATACATGTCGCATCCACAACACAATCCAGCTACTACGTCAAGACGGAGTGCAAGTATCGACGTTATAACTTTGGTTAATAGCCTATCGCAGCAAAAATAGCCCAATCCTACAACCAAAAAAGGACAAGGATTGGACCACCATGCCACGATAGTCCATGTTCCTGGACTACTAATAACTGCTAATTCTTCTAACATGCATCTCTATTAGCAGTTATATCATATCCGTCGTACGTCCCATACGTACCAGTGGTCAGCCGAATACGCAAGTCCGTGTCCTACATGAGACTCACAACTCGTGTAAGAATGTGTCATGGCCAAACAAAATATAAAGATGTCTCAAAATTATGGGGTAGTCTCTTAAATCTAGGTCAACATGCATAGTAAAAATAAAGGACAAATAACGACGATACCGCCGTCACACCCAAGTTTCCTTAGACGCACAATTTAATAATAATACACAAATAAGAAAATGAATGACAGAAATAAGACAGGCATATGTGGATGTAAATAAACAGTAGTAGTGGCAAGGTATACTTGCCTGTTATGTCCATGCTGAGTTGCGATCCAAAAGTTTAACTAAGATCTATCCATGAACCAACAATCTATGACCATCATGAATATCTAACAAGTCCAAAGAACATACAACTAAATATCAAACACAAATATAATTACAAACAACCACTACTAACTAGGAAGTTGGGATTAATCTAAGTCGTCTATCATCTATGTCACATAAGTCATTTATTAGTTATAATATCTGGAACTAATTCAAATTAGTCTTCTATAATCAATATTTATTATTAAAATTCTAAACTATAAGTTATACCTAAACATAAATCATGTTTGAAAGTTCGAGATTCGTGGCACGCAAATCAAGGTATTTCGTTGACAAAAAGTCAACTAACTCAAATCATGGATTTTTGTGTTGAATCCTATATATTTTAGTGCTACATGAATATTGTAATCAAAGGTTTCATAAAATCACAAGTCTGTAAAGAGTTATGGCCAATATGGCGCACAGATGACAGTTTTTGGTAGTTTTCTAGTAACTTCTAGGTTGCATAAATTTTTCATAATAGTAAACGATTATATTTAATTATGGGAAAAATATATGTCATGGTTCATCATGTTAGATTTTTGAAACTTTAAACGGATCATGATTTCGAGTTAGGGATCTCCTAAAATCTCAAAAAAAACTGAAACTTATTAGATTTCGGACAATCGATACTCCACGAATTTTACAAAATTTTGTGTATATAATTATTGAAAATAAATTATATATTTTGGAAGCTAACCTAAATACGATTCCAACACAAGAAACGAGGATGTGTTTGGAGTCCGGAGCTAGGAAATATGGATTCTCAAAGTTGAAGTAGATCCTAGATAAAAACCTCAACAAACCTCTCTCTCTCTCTCTCTCTCTCTCTCTCTCTCTCTCTCTCTCTCTCTCATCTCTTAAATTAGGACTAATAAGAAACCCTAAACACCTCTACATATATATATATAGACAGCAGCTTATGGGTAGGGTTAGGACTGTAGTACCCCTCTACACGTAGGCACTATGTACAAGTGATATCGCTTTGCTTGCTCGAGCGAAAGTCTTCTCGGAGAGTTTCCGATCGAATCACAAGATGATTGATCTAAGTGAGTAGACAGAACTTCATTCTCTGATTCTTGCATGCCTTAATAACAAATCTGAGTTTTTGCTATGCTTGTTTTGCTTAATAAGATAATGTTCGCATTGAGAATGATAGAACGAGAACCTGCTCGCTTAATAAGAGAACTTGCATGCTTGTCTGAAAAAAGATAAAACCTTGCAATGCTAAGTCAAGATAGAAAAAATATTGCATGCTTAGTTACACTTATATCGCTATCAAACGAACCCTTGCCATACTAAAAAGATAAGGAAATCGCTTGAATAAGTCCCTTTGTAATATGCTAAGAAAGAGATAGATATTGCATTCTAGTTATGAAATCAAAATTGTGCTTGCTTTTTATGTTTCGCTTGCCTGTTTTGCTATATCGACTGCTATAAGTCTTTGATTCGTATAGGCAGAGACTAATAGTGCGCCATGATGTACGGTCCTTGTGATCTAGTAAGGTGTGCTATTAGATATGTGAAAGATATGTTTTACTTGACAAGATATGTTTTGCTCGATCATATATGTTTTGCTTGATCATTTGTTTTGCTTGCATTATAGATGTTTCATGTCATTGCATTGGTCTCGGATAACTTGTGCACAAGGTCTTGTCTCTCAAACGGTTCCTGGGGCACTGGGAATTGCTCGGTCCGGGAGAGATTTTTGTTTCGTCCTGAGGATACGGTCTTACGGGGTCTAGTGGGGCTATATGTCTATTAGTGTTGTGCGAAACCCATGATGTCACACCTGCTAGTACTCGTGTGTGTTGGTGAAGAGCTGAACCTTGAGTCACAACTGCCGACACATGTACGTGCTAGTGAAGAGTTGAACCTTGAGTCACCGCTGCTAATCATGGGACTACCCATGGACCATCATATATTTAGGGCGCATGCTAGGCTAGCCTTCTTGCATACCTAACTGTTTGATGGAGAGACAGACAGAAAAAGAGAACCTTATACATATATGTTTATGGAAATTGTGCTAACTTGTATGCCTGCTATTGGAATAACCATTCGACAAGGGATAAGAAATATAAAGAGTATACATATATAGCTTGCTTGTTTATTTCGTTTGCATCGTAGAGTTTATTTGATAGTGCTTCATACATTCGCATCGGATGGACAATGGCTATTAGTGCAGAGCTGAACCTTGGCCCTGGCTGCTATTATGTTAGTGAAGAGCAACCATGAGTCACAGCTGCCAATAGTATCAGATAAAAGAGTCATTAGTTAGCTGGTTTATCGCTACTGATCCTGAGTTTTTCGGGGACCGAAATTATATAGCTAGTTCTTCTTGTTTGCTTGAAAGAATGATAGTCCACTTGATGCACTTATTTTGATTTGAGATGAAAAGTTCACTAGAGATAAATTTTGTTCCTAATAGATCGAATATAGTGCACGATACATGTTGCGCACTACACGATAGAACACTGTCCCGATTGTATGCTTATTGTTTGAATATGCAAAACTGTTTCCAAAGCTATGTTTTCGAAAAGAAGTAAACTGACTCAAATCTTGTGCTGCATGAAATGAACATAGGTAAAAGTAGCAAGATCACTAGTAATGTAATATTTTGCCACATGCTTACTTAGTATTGGTTTCAGGGAGTGTTGCTTATGTTCGTTGATTTTTTTACTCACCAGTACTTTTTTTAAAGTGCTGACCCACCAACAGTTTGCTTGTTCTCAGGTGCTGGATCGTTTGAGGAAGCGATAGCCGTGCCTCATCCCCAGGACCCAAAAATTTGGAGTCGATGCCTTGAGCCGTATCGAGATTGCTTTTAGTTGCTTTTGTATAAAAGGATATAATATATGGAACGATGTTATTGTATTTGAGAGTGCTTGAGCGATTTGTAACATCGGCCAAGCACCGCTTGTAACATTTTTGAATATCAATAAAAGATGTTTGTTTCAATATGTCATTGTGTTCTTTACTTTTATGCAATTTGTGTCGCTGGTTTCGTCTTGAATAGCTTACTTACAATTGTTCAAGCTTTGGCCTTGTGCAAGCGCAATTTAGGCTTGCACGGCATCGCGCCCAAGCGAGGACGATCGATTCCGTAGGGACCAAGCAAGGACGATCGGGACCTGCGGGACCGGGGCGTGACAATGGCTGACTGTGTATGCTGACTGGATATTTAAATAGGTTTTAATATCAAAATTTTATTTATTAAGCAGTTTTAACATAATTAACTCCAAATAAATATGTAAAAATATCATAAAATTTTAGAAAAATTTCAGAAAATGTAAAATAATATTATAAATCCTAGAAAAATACTTGGGGCCATTTTATGGTCATAGGATTCTATAGTAAATTATAAAAGTCGTAAAAAAATTAGTTATTAGCCTATTTTGAAACTAAATAAATTTTAGAAATTATAAATAAATTACATAAAATATATTTAAGTATTTTAACCCTAAAATAAATGTTTGGTAGAAAAATATGCAAGTATGGTCTCACAGTAAATCATGAAAGCCCTAGAAAATTATGTTTTCTAGGTTTTAAATACCCAAAAATTCTAGAAAAATCCAAAAAAATTTAAAATAGCCTGAAAATGATTCTAAATAAGTATTTATATAAGTAATTAAATCAAAAACTTTACTTTCTAATTAACCAACAAAATAGCCCCAAAAAAATCCATATAAAAAATTAAAATTAAAAATTAATAATTAGGGGGTTTACATCAAGTCAGGTCAAGTCCAAGTCAAGTACGAGTAATACGGGGACACAGTATCACGTCAAGTCATCAACACAAGGTGGAGCATATATCAAATACGTGATAAAAAAATATAGAGTTGAGCAGCATATATGGAAGGCAAATAATATGCGTGCACATAAACGAGAAAATAAGACTAGAGTAGCATACGACAAATCAAATATAACAAAGAGCATCAAGAAACTATATACGAAAAGAAATTAATAACTGAAAAGAAAAGCATGGAAATACTGTACAAGAGTTGTCAAGGTATCTAGCAGAATAGAAATAGAGACATGTACACATAGAAACAATGGGAACAATGCATGTAAATAAACTATACAAAGTTTGTAAGGTATCTTATCTGCTCCAAAAAAGGATGAATTCGCAACTCAAGACATCGTCTGATCTATACGTCACATAAATTAAACAAGTTAGATCTGAAAAATTGGTTGGATAGGTTTTCTAATCTAATCTATTTTAATTCTGAATAAAATAACCAAAAATACGAATTTAATTTAACTATATTCTGATTTTAAGGCTAACCCTAAATTTTGGTTTTAAAAAAATCAATTTTACGAATTCGATATTCGTGGCACGCAAATCGAGGCATTCTGTTGACCAAAAAGTCAACCAACACAAAAAAAAGATTTGTGTATAAAATTTTGTAGATTTTAGCGATACATAAAGCTAGAATCGACGGTTTTACCAAATCTCGAACGGGTAAAAAATTATTGCCTATATGGCGCACAAATGACAGTTTTCGATAGTTTTTTAGTTACTTATAGGTTGCATGAATTTTATAGAATAGTAAACTAGTATATTTAATTCTAAGAAAAATATATGTTATATTTTATCATATCATCTTTTCGAAAATTTAAACGAACATGATTCCAAGTTCGGGATCTCCTAGAATCTCGAAAATACCAAAATATTTCATATTTTGGACAACTGGCACTCTACGAATCTTTTAGAAATTTAGGTTCAGAATTTATGAAATAAATTAGGTATCAAAAACTATACCTTATGACGATTCCAATACAAGAAACGGGGACTTATTTAGTGTTTGGAGGTAGGAGATATGGTTACACGAAGTTCGAAAAATCCTAGATGAAACCTCCTCAAAGTCTCTCTCTCTCTCTCTCTCTCTCTCTCTCTCTCTCCCCCCTCAAATTTTGGCAAATTAATGAAACCCTATATATACACACATATATAGAAAGTAGCCGACGGGTAGGCACAGGCGGGTAGGTTAGGGCTGACTGTATATACTGACTGAGTATTTAAATATGTTTTAAAATCTATAAATTATTTTTTTAATCAGTTTTTAACCTAATAACTCTAAATAAATGTGTAAAAATTCTAAAAAATATAAAATACCATTATATACCCTAGAAAAATACTTGGGTCATTTTATGATCATAGACTTCTACAGTAAATTTTAAAAGTCCTAAAAAATTAGTTATTAGCCTATTTTAAAACCAAATAAATTTCAAAAAATTTCAAATAAATTACAAAAAATATATTTAAATATTTAACCCTAAAATAAATTTTTGGTAGAAAAATATGCAATTATGATCTCACAATAAATCATGGAAGCTCTAAAAAATCATGTATCCTATGTTTTAATTACCCAAAAAAATTTAAAAATCCAAAAATTTCTAAAATAGCCTGAAAATAATTCTAATTAACCAACAAAATAGCCAAAAAATCCAATAATTTAATAAAAGTACTAAAATTATAAATTAAATTTAGGGAGTTTATAGACTCAACCGACCACACCTTGCGAAATACCGAAGCAAACCGCAATATGTTAAGGTTGTCTAGAGATAAGGGGTGCATACTACAATCAAGTCTACTAGGGTCAAGAACTTCTATGTCTCAATCATTCAAACAAGTAACAATAATATAAAATATTTCAGAATAAGCAGTAAGCGTCTCAAAACGCCATGATATGCCAGATGCAAGATCTGACAGTATGATATGCCAGATGCAAGATCTGATAGTACAGATCTTTAGAGATCTGACAGTACAGAATGATATGCCAGATGCAAGATCAAAGTATACATGACAGTGAGTCAGCTGCAGTCTGAATATATACAGTCATATAAGGAACTAGTATCCAGATTTTTCGGCTAACAAGTGCCGATTGGTTAAACGTCCAAAGAAATATAGTTTACAAAAGACGAGCAGTAAATAAAAGAACCCACTCGTGACTCTCAACAGTCATCCTTCTGGTGCGTGCCATCAGTGAGGATGAGATAAACTTGATTCTCAGGTGTTGACTCTAAACCTGGACATGCAAAACCAGTGGGTCATATCCCAAATAACAAGTTCCACAAAAGAAAGCACGAAATAAAGAAATAAAACCAGATATATAGCTTGAGATGTGTGAGACAACAATCAATGGCATATATTCCATCCATGACATGATACGACACCCCTTTACCAAACAAGGACAGGAAGTGCCATATCGCATCAAGATAGAATACGTCCATTGATTATGGTCAAGCTAAAATAATTCTGCATTATAGTTTCAGACCGTAGTCTATCTTAACACAATAACGCAACCCAACAACTAAACAAAGACATGAGTTGAACCATCATGCCACAACAGCCTATGTCCCTAATTCCACTCAACAAAAGGCACAACACAAACAGAGATACAATATAGGAGAAATAATATAGCTTCAGTACATGGAGTATCGTAACACAACGACGCAACCCAACAACCAAACAAGGACATGTGTTGAATCATCATGCCACGATATCCCACTTTCCTAGCTAGGCACATATTACAAGCAATTTAAACGACCAATCATGTATTATGACTTGGTATGTGATCTATGGGTTATCCCAGTAATGCAATATATGAGTATCCTTGTATCGTGCCATAATCGAACAGGGTTGGCTAAACCAATGATATACGAGTAAGAATACATGTAAAAGTTGCACCAGCCCCTTGCAAGGGCCCTGAGCTAATTAATGATCAGTAACAGTTCCAGGCTATCTATAGAAAAGATACTGGCTCGGTCTTATATTTAGATCAGATATTGCACTCCACTAGTGGGGATGATATACAATATACGTGGTGGCCAGCCTTTACACCCAGCCAGTTTAGGGTGGCTCGACATACACAATCTCGAGATACCGTTCTCTCCCAATGCTCTACCAATTAAGTTTCTTAGTTAATCCTAGGTTAATTAGAATCTCATGCAGTAGTCACATGAATATTCCTTCTAAGATGTCGTACCTTAATTATGGGCACTCTTGATACGAACCCATATTATCACTCAAAAGTTAAATCTGGATTCACCCAAGTGTGATGCAACAATCAATACTATCTAGCCACGGCTAAAGTCACTGTCCAACTACCAGATTTGTGCATGAAAATAATTACATATATTACGTAGCAGGAGTATGTGGCACGAAGACTCACTATATATCAAGTAGCACTCTCGGTGTGATCAAGTGTATCAGCACGGATACAATAGTCAGGACAGGAACAAGTTCTAGTATCAAGATCATGGACAAGTTAGCAAGTAGGAAGTTATTCAGGACATGATAGTCTAATACTGGTCACATTAATTTGTCACTTTAGTATATCGATGAATGAGGATAAGAGTAGTGCGATAACCCTCGAGATCATATCCACAATCCTTAAATCAAATAAGGACCGGAATTGCAAATCCTCCTCCGAGTTGAACTAAGCCCATTATTCTATCCAACGTATAGGAAGGTGATCACAGAATGCAATATAATTATCAAGTCCAAGTTCAAGTGCCAATCATCATGGTCAGGGTAATCACACACACCAATGAATAATAACAAATAAATAAATACTGCAGAAAATAGATAAGGGAGCTGCATGAACCCCTCGAGATCAGATCCACAATCCTTAAACCAAACAAGGACCGGGATTGCAGATCCTTACCCGAGTTGAACTACACTCCTTACCCTATCGAACGCATAAGAACGAAGTTAGAAAGGAAACGTCAAGCATAATCAGGGCCACATATATAGGGCTCTTAATATAACAAGTCCATGCTGGATGCCGTACATTATGGCCAAGAACCTCATGCAAGTATCGATAAGGCAATAGTCTTTAACATCACTCAATAATATGCCCAAGGTAACAAGAAATCATAAAACAGGCAAGTGGCACACAATCGCTAGGAAAACAAGCATTGGCATACTTTAAAAAAGTACACGGGCTAGGCAAAACAGGATTGGTCCATAACAACCAACAAACAGACAGTGGCGCACTCTCACAAAAGTGTGCACTCTACAAGAGAAAAAATATAGGCGAATAAAGGTAGGCAGACAGACTTTGCGTACTTTTCCAAATGTGCGCAAGCCATAGGGGTCTAGGTACTCAAGGCCAAACAAAATAATGGTGGCACACAAGTTCAACAAACAAATAACTCGGTGCACTCTCACAAAAGTGCACAAGCAAGACACTCGGCACATTTTTGTTGAAGTATGCCAGCAATAAGGAGTGGCGCATTCAGCAAAGTGCGTGAGCTAAAAGTCGACAAGAACTAAAAGACAAAATAAAATTTCCAAGGCTAGTGCGACAGTTGATGGCACGACAGTCGAGGACTCAAAAATTAAGGCACGCCAAAGGCAGAGCTCGCTTATCGAGGCTGAACCGAGCAAGAGTGCGCCAAGAGATAACAAGTGTGATGGGTTATTAATCTATTAAAAGTGCGCCAATTGTTGAGCGTCCAAAAAGTGCGCCAATGGTTATATAAGAGCAGCGCACTTTTGATAGTTAATGAACAATGTGTCAATTGTGCGTCGATCTGTTAATTTGGTTAAAAGTGCGTCAATCAATAGAAACTTGGTCCAAAGTGCGCTGAAAGGTAGACTGACGCACTTTTGCTTTGTTCATTCGTTAGTACATCAATTGTGTGTCAATGGCTGAAGTCTTCCAAAAATGCGCCAAATAGAATTTTTTCAAGAATTTATCTCCTTGAATAACTTTTGCAAGGAATTGACAGTACTCTTAAAGTACGCACTAGTTATGGAATGCGGATCACACTCAACATGCGCCCATGATGCAAATCCTCCTGTGTACTTCTTGTCACTGTTCTTCTTCTCCAATCGACCCACCATTGATGCCACTACTAGAATAAGCGGGGTTAGCGACGTATTTTAGCGACTCCAAGTAAAAACGTTGCTAAATTAGCGACTCCGTAAATATCGTCGCTAGACGTCGCTAAATGGCGACATTTAGCGACGTTTAGCGACTTTTATTAAGATTTTAAATTAATCGTCGCTATAAGTTCAATTAAGGTCGCTAAACGTCGCTAATATATCTTATTTAGCGACGTTTAGCGTCGTAATTAGCGACATATCTTTCAAAAATATTTAGCAACGTATTTAGCGACGACTTTGGAGTCGCTAGTTTTTTATTTTAGCGACGTTTTTGCCATGACGTCGCTAAACGTCGCTAAATTTTGATTAATTAGGGCTCAGTTTTCTTTTCTCCATCTCTCGAAAATTTCGAAACGCTTCGATTTCCCCCGCCCCCCCCCTCTCCGGCGACCGGGTCTGCGACCGCTGCGGCTACTCCGGCATCTCCCTCCTCCTCCTCGAGCTCTAGGTAATCTCTCTCTCTCTCTCTCTCTCTCTCTCTCTCTCTCTCATGTGACACTGACACAAGACACACGCACACAGATACGACACACGCACACAGACACTGAGGAGTGGTACACGAGACACACGACACACACACACACAGACGCAGACACACACACACGACACACATATACGACACACACACAGACACACAGACGCAGACACACACACGACACACACACACACACGCAGACACACACACACACAGACGCATATTAGGGTTAGGGTTAGGTTTAGGGTTAGGGTTAGGGTTAGGTTTTTTGACCTGGGTTAGGGTTAGGGTTAGGGTTAAATTTATGGTTAGGGTTAGGGTTAGGGTTAGGTTTTTTGACCTGGGGTTAGGGTTAGGTTTAGGGTTAGGGTCAGATTCATCTTCTCAAAAGCAAGTGGTCCACGAGACACACGACACACACACACAGACGCAGACACACGACACACATACACGACAGACACACAGACGCAGACACACACACGACACACACACACACGCAGACACACACACACAGACGCATATTAGGGTTAGGGTTAGGTTTAGGGTTAGGGTTAGGTTTTTTGACTGGGGTTAGGGTTAGGTTTTTTGACCTGGGGTTAGGGTTAGGGTTAGGGTTAGGGTCAGATTCATCTTCTCAAAAGCAAGTGGTCCACGAGACACACGACACACACACACAGACGCAGACACACGACACACATACACGATACACACACAGACACACAGACGCAGACACACACACGACACACACACACACGCAGACACACACACACAGACGCATATTAGGTTTAGGGTTAGGGTTAGGTTTTTTGACTGGGGTTAGGGTTAGGTTTTTTGACCTGGGGTTAGGGTTAGGGTTAGGGTCAGATTCATCTTCTCAAAAGCAAGTGGTCCACGAGACACACGACACACACACACAGACGCAGACACACGACACACATACACGACACACACACAGACACACAGACGCAGACACACACACGACACACACACACACGCAGACACACACACACAGACGCATATTAGGGTTAGGGTTAGGTTTAGGGTTAGGGTTAGGTTTTTTGACTGGGGTTAGGGTTAGATTTTTTGACCTGGGGTTAGGGTTAGGGTTAGGGTTAGGGTCAGATTCATCTTCTCAAAAGCAAGTGGTCCACGAGACACACGACACACACACACAGACGCAGACACACGACACACATACACGACAGACACACAGACACACAGACGCAGACACATACACGACACACACACACACACGCAGACACACACACACACAGACGCATATTAGGGTTAGGGTTAGGTTTAGGGTTAGGGTTAGGGTTAGGTTTTTTGACCTGGGGTTAGGGTTAGGGTTAGACCTGGTCAAGAGAGAACATATATTTTCTAAAGAGACACACACACACACACACACAGACACAATCAGAGAGTAGCATTCCTTTTCTTTCTCAAGAGAGAACATATATTTTCTAAAAATATATTGTTAATGTTATGAATCAGAGAGTAGCATTCCTTTTCTTTCTCAATCCTACTGTGCCTTATATTCCTTCGTTTGACTCAACGTGGAATTTAGAGGAAGTTAGTGTTATTTTGGCTTGCAACCTGCTAATTAATGATATGCACACAACCTGCTAGTTAATGATATGAATATGAGTTTGGAACCTCATTGTTATATTCTAAATATCTTAAGGGTGGAGTTAAGTAATACAAAATTATTTTATTTTGTGACACGTAGGATATAAATAAGATATTATGGTATCATTATTATACTGCAACAAACAGCTAATTCTTTGTGAGTCATCTAATTATTCCGTTCCGGTCCAATAGCTAATTCTTTGCTAATTCTTTGTTTTCATCTATCTTACCAGATGGCACCCAAGAGAGCGACACCTACTGTTAAGGAGGAAGTGATGCCTCCTACTGTTAAGGAGGAAGAGATACCACCTGCGGGGAGTTCCAGTCACCCAGCACCTATCGCGGCTGTATCTCAGACAGGGAGTTCCAGTCACCCAGCACCCATAGCGGAGCTTGATAACATAAACGCTGTTTATGCGCAGTATTTGAGGGACTGGTATCTGCCCCGTTTTGGAAATCCTCGAGATTGATACTATGATGTTTCATATACTTATATATTATGAATTTTGTGTTACTGTGATACTCTGATACTTATATATTATGTATTTTGTGATGTTGTTTATGCCCATTTTGTGTGACTGTGATACTGTGATACTTTTATGACTGTGATACTTTTATTGTCTGTCTATAATATTTGTGTGTATTAATTGTATGACTGTATACTTGTATTCATATTAAATATTGTTAATCCGGTGTTGAGTGTTCCACCGAAGGGGTCGGCGAACCCATTGAATTCAACGGAGGGTTGCTCCGGGTCCATTTTTAATTAGAAATTTTAAAATTACAGGAACAATAGCTTGGAACAATTAAGGTTTTTTTTTTTTACTTTTTTTGTAAATTTAGCGACGTATTTAGCGACGTTTAGCGACGTCTAGCGACGTTTTAATAAGTCGCTAAAAAAGTCACTACTTAGCGACGTGTCATTAAACGTCGCTAACGACGTCGCCAAACGTCGCTAAATATGTCACTGTACGTCGCAAATTGGTGACATGGCAGTACTGCCAGGTCATTAAATACGTCGCTGTTACGTCGCAATATAAGTCGCTCATTAGCGACGTTTAGCGACTTTATAGAACGTCGCTATTTAGTGACGCGGCGTCGCTAAACGTCGCTAATTTTAGCGACTCATGGAAGTCGCTAAAAAACGTCGGTATAGCGACGTTTAGCGACGTATTTCGGTTCAGCGACTTGGTTTCTTCCGACTACTTTAAAACGTCGCTAATGACGTCGCTAAACGATTTTAGCGACGTTTTTTTGTCATTTAGCGACGTTTTTGGGCGTCGCTAATTTGACTTTTTTTTGTAGTGTGCACTCAGAGCTCAAGCTCGATACTATGACAGTGCTCCAAATCATAAATGCCAAGAATCAAAGCTACATAATATAGGATGTTCATAACTATGAGCCAAGTAGTTTTCCAAAATACTAAGTTTTGGAGATCATTCTCTCAAAATATCAAGAAGATCCATAAAACAATAACTCAGATCTACAAGATCCTAGCCATGAAAATCTAAAAAAATAAGCACTAAAGATCAAGAGGAACTCAGTCCCAACCATATAAGCTAATAAAATCAAAGAACTAAGGGAGAAATAAATCCATGCATGATCCATGTTTCTTCATTCCAAGCAAGATGTACTTGCTTGTGAAGAAAAGATGGAAAGAGAACAAGAACACAATAATGGAAAAGAAAGAGGAAAGACAAGAATATATATAGCAAAGGTTGGATTATAAACCGTTGGATCCCATCTAACCGATCCAAGCCACACTATCACAATCCCAACCGAATCAACAAAACAAGAAAGTGCTCATGTCTCTAGCCAACCGTGCAAAAGGAAAATGCGCTCAAAGTGCACGAGCTAAACAAAATCCACAAAAGTGCGCCAAGAAGCAAACGCACCAGGAGTGTGCCAAAATTAGAAACTCAAGCAAACGTGCACAAGCAAAAGTGCACCAGGATGGCCAATCAAGAGAAGAAAAATACGTAAAAATATATGCCAGGGTCAAAGCTAAGGCAAAAAATACATGCCAAAAATGTACGCCAGGGAAGGGGTTTGACAACTGCTGATTGAAAGTTTTCATTTGGTAGTGAAGAGTCGAAGCTGGTTGGATATACTGACATTGATATGACTGAAGATGCGGTTACCTGGAGATCGACTTTGGACTATGTTATGATATTTGCTGGTGGAGGAATTTCGTGGTAGTCGACATTTCAGAAGTGTGTTGCCTTGTCTACGACAGAGGTAGAGTTTATTGCAGCAATGAAGGCTTGCAAGGAGTTACTATAGTTGAAAATAAATTGTAAGAAATGAGGCTTAAGCAAGATTACAATATTTTGCTTTGCGAAAGTCAAAATGCTATTCGTCTTAAAAATAACTTGGCGTTCATGGTTGGTCCAAGCATATTACAACTTGGTATCATTGGATACGATATGTTCTTGAGGCGAAGGACGAGACACTTGAGAATGTTCACACAGAGGACAATGGAGCATATATGCTCACGAAGGTTCTACCAAGAGGGAAGTTGAGTACTGCAAAAAGATCGTCGATATGACGAGCTCCTCCATCTAGTTGGGAAAGGAGATTTGTTAAATGAGTTTTCAACCTATGTGGAGAACACTCTAGAGTACGATGAGCGCCATCTGTGTGTCAGAGAAGCTCAAAATTTTGAAGGCGATAAAGACAGAGTTTTCTAAAGATTTTTCAACAAAATGGGACAGTGCAGCGGTGTACCGCCACTGAAGATAATTCACCTATGTTTGCTGCTATTTTGCGACTCTTTCGCATTCACCAACTCGGTATACCAGTATCGGGTGCTGAAGCTTATTGGGTGTTTTGTAAACACCGTTGGATCAAATCATATGGTCTAGATTTATTGCAGAATTTAGGAGTTATATATAGGTCTTTCCTGACCTAAGTTCCAACAATATATTTTACAACTTTTCGAGAAAAGAAAGAGGGGGATTTACTATTACATTGAAGTGAAGGCTTTTCTAAGTTGGACTTCGATCGTTTCGTAGTCTTTTTCGTTAGAAGTTTTCACTTCAAAAATTATTGTGTCTACGTTTCAGTTTTTGTATGATATTGACGGTTTGATTTATGTACATTTTTATTGCTTTATTTTCTCATGGTCTTTTTTTGATTTGGAGAACGATTTTTGCATTTTGTTTCCAACATATATAAGTATTATCAAGTTGGAAAGTTATTGGATTTTGTTCTTAATGAGTATATTGTGTACTTGCAAATAGTTTTGAGTTTTTATAACTCGTGTAAAAAAGAAAAGGTAGATATCTTGCTTGCTTAATAAGGGAGAGAAGCACATGACCTCGATCATTATTCACAAGAAAAAGAAAGAAAAAACTTTATGAAACGAAATTGGCCTTCGAAAGTTGTGGACACCACTCGGAAGCTCATAAAAGTGAAATATTTATGTTCTAGCTTTAGAAGATTGCTCAACTATACGACAAAACTCGACACTCAAAAGTGCAACGTGATAGTGATATCGATGAGATTCATGCCGAAGCCATTGTCAATCCACGCAAAAGAACGAATGAGCTCATTAGCAACTAGTCTTTGATAGGATCGAGTCATGAATGACAAAAATTATAATTTTTTTTTTCTTAATCGTGATCATTTAAGTAATACCAATGCCAATTTCTACTAGAAAATGAATCGAAAGGTTCGAAGCATGTGGTATTACAAATTCAGTAATGCTACCGTTACAACCAAATGCTTACAACTTTCTTCCAATCTGTTAGGAATTAAGTCTGTTGAAGGACGACAGAGTTCGGTTCGAAATCGAATCCTGGCAGAGTTCGGACCGAACTCAGTGTGGTGTTCCAGAACCTTTGAATCGAACTCGGTTTGAGTTCGATGTCGGCGACGGCGGTTCGGATTTTGAAATTTTTATGTTATATTTTGGACCGTTGGATGCTAGTAGACGGCTGGATCTTATGGTTGGCTATTTTTAGGGTTTTCTAACCCTAAAATAGGTTTCTTATCCTATAAATAGGGAGGAGGATGGAGGCACAAAGTAGAAGTATAAGTTGGAGATTCGGGATGCTCGTCCACAGAAAATCTAAGAGAAAGTCCGTACTTTGCTCTTAGGACTTCGACATCCAAGACAAAAGGAATAATGAGATTTAATCGAGGAATCGTCAACTTCGGTTAGAGAGATTGCTACGGGTTGGTGAGTGATTTCAATTATAATCTTCTGTTTTTCTTCTTGAGTGTGGTGAGGGGTGAGGAGGTTGAACCTATTAGGACAAATGATTTCAACATTAGTTTTTTGCAATCTTGTAATTTTATCTGAGTTATAAAGTTTAGAATTTGTCCAGGTGACGTAGTCACCTCCATATATTTGTCTTCATATGTGCTTGGTGTTTATAGATTGGTTGGTCATCTCAGATGAGTTGGCAAAACGCTTCCGCAATTCGTCCAATACATGGTATCATAGTGCAAGTGTTCCTAACACAATCTTATACGTGGTCGACTTCCATTGAAGGAGGGACCCTGACAGGTGGGCCGGATAGGACCTATATAGTAGAGAGGGGTTAGAGGAGAGGTGGACCCATATGTCGGAAGGGAGGAGAGAGATTGTAAGAAGGTTGTAAACCTTTGGTAGTAAATTTAGCATTATTGTTACAAGTTTGCTTAGAAGGTCCATCCATTCCACATGCGGTTTCCCTTTCCAATCACTCTTGATTTGATAGAGTATCTAAAGCCACTCACCAAACTACAAATTATAAATGGTCGACATCAGATTTTAAGTGTTATATTTTGACTTTAGTCAAATTTTATTGTATTTGAAGGTTGCAGTGGATATTTTTGCATGCTTAACATTTTCTAGAAAGCTACGAGACACTCCAGATTTGGAGCGTATCTTAGCTTCTCTATATAATTGGTGGACCCACCAAAAGTAACCAAATAGAAGAAAAAAAAAGGAAAAAAAGAGAAAAAAAAATCTTACCAAATAGAGATGGAAAATAAAAATAAAAAAGATGGAGAAAAAAGATGAGATTAATTTGGAGTGTTTATTTAGAATGTACCATTGTGTGCCAATATTATGGAAACACTCCAAAAATAATAATTTATACAATTTTTAATAATTTGGAGTATATATTTAGAGTGTTCTCATTGCGGATGCTCTTAGGATACATGTTGGCAAAATTATTCGGTCGGACATAAATGATGAGATCATAATAATATTTTACTATTTTTTGGTAATTCGATCTGTTTGGCATTATTAAGGTAGCGGTAGTGGTTTTAGAGTACCGATTATAAACGATTATGAATTCAATTTTTTGGTGGTTTTAAGTAGCGACTTTTAAATCGCTCAAATCCATACTTCGTAATTCATTAACGAGAGCTTTTGAATTTTTTTGTACAAGAACAAAATTACTTATATGTCCATATATACACAAAAACTCTTCCAATGTTTTATTTCTGATGTAGAAGTTTGCTTAATACAGAATTCTTAGAGATGTCTTTATGGGTGTGTATCATAAAATGTTCGACTTCGACAATAATTAAATAGGATTTGTAAAATGTTCGCCTTCACTACTTAATTATATATAATTTTTGAAAATATAAATAGAATAAAATAATAATAATAATAATAATAATAATAATAATAATTAAAATATATCGATTTGGGATGTTTATAAAGACATCCAAAATTATATTACACCAATTTTGAACAAAATTTGAGCCGACCAAAACCAGTGTCTCAAAAAAAAATACCAAGCATAAATTTCTTAAATACTTCATAAACGGCCGATTCAAAAAAAATTTCAAAACCAAGTAAAAACCCCGTTCTCAAGTATACCCGAAATGATATTTTACAATCGTTCCATTTTTTTTTTCTTTTTTAGCTTATGATATTAACATGTGTCGTTATAAACTTATATCATTGGATAGATTTACCATTCACCACTGTCCAGGGACGGACACACACACATCCCACTAGGGGGCTGGGTCCCCAGTGAACTCTTTTTTTTAAAGTATATTATCTCCTCTTACTAATATACTTGTCTGTCGCAGAAATTGTTTACCTAAATTGGTTCCTAGCAAGTAAATAAATGTTTGTCGCAAATATAGCTAAAAGTATGCTATCTCCACTTAGTAATATATTTTTCAGTCGTAGAAAAGTATGCTATCACCAATTTAGATATCGTATAATTTTTTAAAAAGTATGCTATCCCCACTTAGTAATAATATTATTTAGTATTATATTATATTATATTATTATACTAAAATAAATCGAAAACGTTGTCTCCGAATTCCTTTATGATTGTTTTCCGAGTGGATTGTAATTATGGATCCGCCACTGCCACTGTCCACACAGTGAGCCCGTCCCACCGAATAATTTCTCTACATGCTACATCCGGTCCATCCTCCATTAAACTGCGTCTTTTTTTTTTTTTTTGGTATGTCCTTTTCAACGGATTATGAACTAAGTTTTCAAAAAAGGATTCGAACCGTATTCATTTCCACGGGACCCTCTATCGTAACCAATAGGCCACGACTCCACGGACAGCTGCTTCTTAGTGAGGTCTACTCTATGCAAACAGTTCCTGGACATGAATGGTAAAGCAAGGCATCTACAATGTTAAAGGAGGATCCCCCAATTTGAAAGTTTGGTGAAAAGTTAGGGTAGGACACATATTGGAATAATAGGTACAAAGTATGATGGAATAATAGTTTTTCAAAATGCTAACATATCAGGATAGCACCAAACAGATCCTCAGTGCACTAATCTTAAATAACATTTGACCGAACCATATTAACATATTCATTTAATTTGATTTTTTTTTTTTTTTTTTTTTTTTTTAGATGTCCGACGTAACTCTCGAAACTTTATGTACAATATATTTCATGTCTTTTGGGCCACTGTTTCGAACTTCCACCATTTATAAACAAAAAAAATCAGAAAAAAATTTGAGTTTTATTCCACTTTATTTACTATAACTCAACGTGCACCACACTACTTTACCATAATATACAATACTATTCACTTTGACCGTTAATTTTTGACCGAAATATCCTTTTTCTTTTCTCAGACTAAGGAGGGGGACTGGTAATAATGATAATTTGTTAGGGTTATTTCAGTCAAAAATTAACGATTAACAGACGAAAATGAAAAAAAATTGTACATTATAGTAAAATAGTGGGATGTACCTTGAATTATAATAAATAAAATGATATGCAACTCAAATTTTCTAAAAAAAATAATATGCTATGTGACGTCTTTCGAGCGTCAAATAAAATCTATTTGGTTCCTACTGTTCTTTTTCCTGCCTAAATCACCAAATGTCTCATTTGAAATAAAACGTTTTTTAATACGATACCAATAAACTAAGTCTTTCGTTTCATGTCAATTTTTTACTGCAATCGTTAAGATCTATATTCGCTTTTTGAAAAACAATAATTCATTTAAATGAAAAAGCAAACTAAAATAATAGAACTCAAAAACATATTAATAAATAATAATCATGTTTACTAGAGGAAGGCTAGGAAGCAAGGATTATGTAGTTAGGATGGTTGCCAGATGGAAATGGGTCCTCAAATGCCACTAAGTTTAAAAAATCATGGTACCATATAAACAAAAGGGGTCATGAATATCATGTTGATTATTAAAAATAGTTCATTGTGCTTTTATACGAAATTACTCTAATGAGAAAAAAGAGAGGAGTAATTAATATAAAAAAAAAATAATGTATTCTTCGTCCAAGTTTGCCGGGATTCTTTGAATGAGGGCAGAAGTATCTTGAAGAAATTTCTTGTACGTAAATTGGGGGAAATGGGACTAAAAACGTGCCGGGATTTCCTGCTTCTCTACTTATTTGGTGGACGTTGATGTTTAAATTTTATTCCTATAAGAAAAAGAAAAAGAAAAAAAAAAAGGTTAAAGTACAAAATTTTGGCTCTCCAAAATATTCCGATTTGAGTGATGTATATGATTTCATATAGAGAAAGAATGTAAAAACAAAAAAATAATAAAGAGAGAGAGAGGATGTGTTTGTTATGACTACAATCAAATGATAACTCTCTTACAATTGCCACGTGACGGCTATGTGGTGCCCAGTTGACCGCCGTCCACTGGAAGAGGAAGAAGAGGTGGGACCAGGTGGCAGTTCGGATGGCCGTCACATGATCGTTCATTGGAAAAGAGGTGAGATCGATGGTGGCCCACATAGCAGGAGGGATGAGGGGGTTGTAAGCATCTGGTAGTAAACATAGCATTATTTGTGACTGACACACACACACACACACACACACACACACACATATATATATATATATATATATATATATATATATATATATGTCTCGTTTGGTTTACGAAATTATGGAGTTGAAAAATAAAAGTGATTTTCAATAGAAAAATAATTAGAGAAAAAATAATTTCCTCCATCCAACATAGAATTTATTTTTTCATCTTAGTGATTTTCAATAGAAAAATAATTAGAGAAAAAATAATTTCCTCCATCCAACATAGAATTTATTTTTTCATCTTTAAGTATTTATTTTCTTTTCTAAATTTTTAACGTTTCTAAACACCGGAAAAAAAAAATCGATCAAAACAGTAATTTTTTTAAAAAAATATTAATTAAAAAAAAAATTTCTAACCAAACGAAAGATTTGGTTTGGTGGTGGTGAAAATTTAGTACTAGCTTCCTATACTATTAACAATATCGAGGAAGATGTCATGGAAGAAAGGTTGCAAGTGGATTATGATGTTTTTCTTTTCTTTTTTTCTTTTTTTTTTTTGTCCTTTGGCACTTGATGCACGGACGTGTTATTGTCCATACAATGGTAGAATCGAGCGAAATTTTACTTTTCAAAAAAATAAGTTAAATTGTCCTTTAGGAGTTCATATCACTAAAAAAAAAAAAATATGATATAACGTTTTTAAAATTTAGATTATAATAATTTATAATAAAGTTTAAAAAAAATTTGCTTATAAGCTACAAAAAGTCTATAAAAGTATTTACAGTGAGAACACTACAAACACATACTTCAAATTATTAAAAATTATATAAATTGTTATTTTTAGAGTGTTTTTTTGATATTGGTACACAATGGTACGTTTCAAATAAATATTCTAAATTAACCTCCTCTTTTTTCTCATTATTTTTTCTCTTTATTTTGCTTCTCCTTTTTATAAGATTTTTTCTCACTACTTTTTCTCTTTATTTTTTATTTCATGATAAAAACAACGATTACTTTTGGTGGAACCAGAAATTAATATAGAGGAGTTAGGACACGCTTCAAATCTGGAGTCTCTTGGCTTTCTAGTTATTTTCAAGTATGGACAAGTGTCTATTGCAGCCTTCAAGTGCAAAAAAAATTAACTAAAGTCAAAATGTAGCATTGAAACATTTACTGGATGTTCGTTGCTATATAGTTAGAACCCTTATATATAGTAGTAGAAACATTTATAACGCTCTCTTTCCCAAGCGTTATAAAGTGTCAATTTTTTTTATTTTTTTTCAAAAATCTCAACTCTTGTTTCATTTCACAAAATTACTTTCCCCCGCATATCAAACCCCTTATAATTCTCTACTCTCCTCTTGAGAACAAACTATTCATCTCCTCGCATACTTTTTCTCCACAACTCTTCTCTCCTCCTCCAAGATCCATAAGTAGAAGTATCTCGAAACTTAAGAGAGAGAGAGAGAGAGAGAGAGAGAGAGATCTCTCTCTATATATATATATAATTGTAGTCTATGAACGAAATGTGTGTGCAATGTTTCATGTTCCTGCTTGCATACCATTCCGACTGAGACTACACAGTCCAACTATGACGTCATACCAGGGACCTCATGTTCATATAGATAAGACATCCTCGCTTAGCGGCAATCCGCGTGCGAGTCATTGCATCGCATCTAGAATAACTGAAACACCTGAACGATCATAAGTATAACACACTTGTACATATGGAACACTTCAACATCTTCTGCAACACACCTGATAATTCGAGTAACTCGTGCACCCGAAACATAATCTCGTTCGGTGCGGATGTCTCCTTCGTGCGTGTTAAGGCGTGGAGTTCGCTTTGGAGCCTTGGAGCGTTGCGTCCAGAACTGAAGTACATATACAGGACATAATGTTGGAACATCGCCTATGTATCATTCCATAAATATAGCCACTTTGCACGCTTTTACTGTTTCAGAGAGAGAGGCTTGAGCGACTTGTAATCTCGACCTAGCGCCGCCTGTAACACTTGTTCATATCAATAAAGATTTTTGTTTTATTTCTATACTTGTGTTATTCAATGCTTCCGCTATATATATATGCGCGATTGGTCGAAAGTGATGGATATCTTGGTGAAGGACTTGAAGGTTTTCTAGTTATTCAATAAGATCACGTTTCTTACGCCGAATTTTTTTAGATTTTTTTTTTATATATGAGAGTTTCTACATATATAAATTTTCATAAAAATTCTACATCCTACATCAATGTCATATAGGATAAAAATAGATATAAAAATTATCGCTGGGAGAAATTTTTTCTGTTTTTTCTACAATAAATTTCTACTATGAAATAGGAGAAACGGAAATCTCCATTGGAGATGACCTTATAATTTATTTGGCACATTTTTGGCATATAAATGATGTATTTTGGAATATTTATTTCGTCCCAAATATGTGTCGGACAGCAACACTGAGACAATTGTTGATTTTTGGAGTGTTGAGTGCTCATTAGTTTTCATTGGTATCTGAATAAGTTTTATTATTGCGTTAGTCAGTTTGTGCTATTTTGCTGCCTATATAAGATTTAAACTGTGGCTATAGATGATAGGCTTTTGATCATATTCATTTTAGTATATTGTGCATAAAAAAAATTTAGGATGGAAAATTAGTGGGGTGTGTGTGTTTTGGTGAAACCGAAATCCAAATAAGCTACTCGGTTTATTCGGTTTGTTTAGTTAGACATTGTTATTATTTTATGAATTGAACCCAGAATTAAAATCGTAATTAAATTATATTAAAACTTAAAATTTTATACACACATTTGTTGTATTTCAAAATTGTGTCTAAAGTTGGATTTTAAAATACATACATAAAATTGTTGTTTTCAAAATATACACATTTTAAATCTCAAAATATGCATATAATAAACCGAAATTAGAATAAACCGAAATTCTGAAAATCTAAAACTAAAACCGAACCAGACGGAATAAGCTATTCGGTTATTCGATTTGTTTGGTTTAATATTGTTATTGTCTGCAAATTGTGGAACCAAACTCGTGAAGAGGGACGAAATGCTCCCAAATTCAGATTTTTTTCACTTTCGTGTTTCTGATATTCTCTTTTCTGTAACAATTTTGGTTAAATATTGTATCATTCATGGGCACGCTTTATTAATTTGTTGGTTAAACTGTCATAGGAGATTATGAATGGAGTCCTTTCTAGGCCTTGTAGGTTATATTTTGTGCTTGTTGAAAAATGGTCAAAACTTCATTAGATTATTTGCAACTGAAACTTGGCAAAATTACTAGCTAACTAACAACAACATTAATTGTGTAGTGAGCAACTGAATACCAGTGTTTATTTTACATTGATAACATGCCAATTTCATCAAACACTTATATTTGGGTAACAAACTTTCACTGCTACTTTTTCTTAGCAACTCAATCAGTTCAAAGCAAGACCATGATATTTAAGAATCAAATTTCATCCATGTGGATTCAGAACAATACTTCATGTGGATGGTAGCCCTTCAAATTCTCTCTCTGGTCTCACATTAATGTGACGAATTTCAATTATGTATTTTAATATAAAAAAAATTTTATTGATTTGTACACATGGAAAAGAGTAGTCCATATGGTTGACATGGTATGATATTTTACTGGAGGATAATGTTCAAATCCTCCAAGAAACATGTTTCGTCACCCATTTCTTGAGAATTTTTCTTTGGAGGTAGGTTCCGAAGGGACCTGGCGACTCGGACTCGGACGAATAGCACAAAATGGTGCTTTAGTGGTGCACTTTGCACTTCATACGTACACAGCAGGGATGCAGAGTTGCGGTTCTGTGGGAAGTCTGCTCCCGCTGGACCTTTGTTCCAGCGGGAATGCTGCTACCACTGAACCTTGGTTTCAATGGGAAGTCGGCACATGCTGGACCTAGGTTTCTACGTTAAGGCTGCTTCCGTTGGACCTTGATTCCACCGGAAAGGTTGCTTCCGTTGGTAGTGTGCTCCACCTTTCTGTGTGCATCTGTGTTGACGGTTAAGTTTTTGTAATTTTTCACTTAGTGGAGGTTATTGTTGTAACCGTTAATTTAATGGGAAGTTATTCTCCATATTAACTTTCCATTATGAAAAGTAGTGGCTGCTAACTTAGCTGTCATATATATATATATATATATATATATATATATATATATATATATATATATATTAGTTTTTTTTTTGGGAAAGACTTAGAGAATATATGCTATGAAAGGATGTTAGCTACTACACAAGAAATTTTTCAACAAAGACTTTGTTGATGCACAGAAAAAATAAATCCAAAAAAAATCAAAGAATACCTCAAAAAAAAAAAAATTCACAACCGCAAAGAAAATGGTTTACGTGGTTCGGCCAAGATGCTTACTTTCAAGGACGAGGGTGATTCAGTTCCACTATGAAGAAGAAAATAAATTACAATTGTTCTCTTAACACTTCTCTCCTTCTCTCCTTGCCCTCAAGAACTCTCTAAAAAAAACTCTTTCAAAACTTTTGGATTGAACTTATTGAACAACTTTTCAATTTGAGATGTTATTGTGTTGAACTTATTCAATAACTTACATTGAACATGATTGAGATACTCGTGTTGAACTTATTCAACAACTTACATGAGCATGCTTGAGATACTCTTGTGTTGAACTTATTCAACAACTTACATTGAGCACTCTTAGAGATGTCTCAAGGAGAAACTTGTTGTCCCTTTATATAGCATGTCATATGTCTATACATGAAAATCCAACATTATGTAGAAATATGAATCCAATATTATGTAGGCTTAGGAATCCAATACTATTCTTCAAAGATATGGTCAAAATGTCAAAGTCAATCTTCTTCAAAAATATGGCCAAATATATTTTTCTTCATATCTCCACATTGTCAAAGATTTGTTCTTCTTCAAAGATATGGTAAAAGATCAAAGTTAATTTGTCATGCCCCAGATCCAGAATACTGGAGAGTGGGAGAATGACTCAGCCAACCACATATTCCAGAATACTGAAGCAACCCGCAATGTGTTAAGGTTGTCTAAAGACAAGGGGGCGCATACTACAATCAAGTCTCCTAGGGTCTCAGAACAAGTATGTCTCAATCATTCAAACAAATAGCAATAATATAGAACATTTTAGCAATAATATAGAACATTTCAGAATAAGCAATAAGGAGTCACAAACGCCACATCAAAATGTTCTTTAGAGATCTGGCGGTACAAAATGATGAACCATTACTATATTAATTTATTGTGTTTATGATATTCGATCATGATGTTATATAATATTGTAGTAAGTGAGTCTCTTCTACAATATTATTACAGGAAACGATGGAAAACAAAAAAAGTTTTGTTGTAGAGAAAAATATGAATGTGAATGACTGGAACATATGTAAACCCCCTGATTTTTTTCAAAATTTTCAAAACTGGATTTTTCACAATTTTCTGGAATTTTCTGGAAATTTTTTGTAATTTAAAAACAGGATTTTAATTATTCAATAATTTTTAAATGATAATAAACAATATTAAAATATTATAAAAATAATATTTTTGGGTGTAAAATGAAAAACTGGACTTAGGACAATTTTTCTGGAATTTATTGGACCCCGGACCTATTTTTAAAACACCTAAAACTATTTATTTAATTATTTATTTATTTATTTATTACTAATTTTAATATTATAATTATTATTACTATTATTATTTTTATTATTTTCTAACCCAACCCAGCCCGGCCCACTGGACCCAGGCCCTTGGGCCGGCCCACCCGCTCCCCTACCGGGTCGGGTCGGGTCTGCCCGAACCTGACCCGCCGCACCCGCGATCCGCCGACCCGTCTTCACCCACGACCCAGCCCCGTGCCGCGTTTTTCGCCGCCTCCGCCGCGTTCTCCGCCCGCTCCGGCCGCCCACGCCTCCACGCCACCCACGTCCTCTGCCCGCTCGGCCGACCCCCCTCTCTCCCCGCCTATAAAACCCTAGGCCGGCCGCCCTAGCCATCCCCCGTCGCCACCACCGGTCATCCCTCCCCGCTGCGCCTCCTCTACTCCCGCCGCCACCCGCCGTGCCCCGCCCCACCGGCGCCGCCACCCTACTCCGCCCGCAGCGCCGCTGCCCAGCCACCGGATGTCGCCGCCTCCTCTTCTCCACCGCAGCAAGCAGCAGCAGCTCGGGCAGCTCCCCGAGCCGCCTCCGGCCGCCGTAGCGCCGACGAGCCCGGCAGCCGCCTCGCCGCGTGCCCCCGGCCCCCTCCGCCGCAGCCCAGCCGCCGTCTCCGCCCCTCGCCGGCAGCAAGCCCTAACCCTAACCCTAATTCCTAAATCCTAAATCTGCGTGTCCGACACGTGTCGGACACGATCGAGTTCGGGTATGTTGGGTCCCCTTCAGGTACTTGTAACTTTTTGTTCGTAGCTCGGATTTCGATTCCGTAAATTGCGTTGCGAAGCCTGTATGACCCTCTCGGTGCCCGGACAAACCGTTCGGGGCATCGCGTCCTGTGGTGATCACACACCGCGCTCCAAAAACAGGAAAAACCAGACCCTGTTTCACCCCGGAATTGGGTACGCCTGGCCAAACGGGACGACTTGGTCGCGTGCGGTCTTCACAGATACGTGCGCGTCGTCGATACGGACGTGTGGGATTTCGCAGAAGCTGATTCGGGTGTGCGTGCACACCGGGATCAACGCGTATCCGCGGACATCGCCCCGTATCCGTACTTTCTGGAACGTGTCCTAACTTTGTGTACACACGTCGGATCGAGACGAAACTTGCGCCATCGGACTCGTAGCAATACGCTGGTCCTGTGGGTCAAGTTTGCTTCGATTCTGAGAACGTTGACGAAATCGCGTGTCGTGGGCCCCACAAGCCCCGCTCGACGGGCGATTTTGTGATCGGCTCATCGGAATCCAATTCTGGAAGTTCCGTTGGGTTCGTATCATCGTTCCTGACCTGTTGACACTAAGTTTGGTGAATTTGGAGGCCTTTGACCCGGACACGTTTTTCGGTGCAAAGCGGGCCCGCATGTGGACCCCGTTTTGACCTGAAACTGCCGTTTTTGCCCTTGTCTCCAAATTGGACCCAAGGACAGGCGTTTCTAGCTGATTGATATTTTCTGGATCTGATGGTGATGTTTGTTTCAGCAACCAGAGTACCGCCTGCAAATCCAACTGAAGTCAGAGCCGAAATCAGAGCCGGAACCACAGGCAAGTGTACCTTGCCAAACCCTGCAGCTTGCTAATTATTTTCTGGACTTAATTATGCATTAGTGGGCAAGTAAAACTTGCCAAGTCTCAGTAATTCTTGACATAGTATTTTACTTGATTTCTTGTGGAATTAATTGTAAACTTGTTTTAACTGCTTAACCTAGGAAACGGGTGACGTGCTTAGTGTCCGACCATAGTCGGGTGCCAACTCCGTACGCGGAGTTGTGTAACGTCACATAGACATGGATATCGAGACCCGATAATGCTCGTACTTGTCTTATCAAGTACTACTGAACCCAGGACACTTGACACTATTTCATGAGACAAAGTCTTCCTGAGACATTCAAGGTAATTCTGTATAGGATGCATGTTTTATGACATAGACTTTACATTCTTAGACATTTGATTCATAGCTATCAGACTTGCTGCATTAGTTATAATCGTGCGTGACATGGACATGAGGCATCGTGGACATGAGACGTGGGATTACATTGGGTGGGGAGAGACACACAGACTACAGGCTGATATTATATATATATATATATATATAACATAGTATATAACATAGTGTAGTTCATAGTTATTGTCGCTACCGGCTCCCCGACACAGAGCTTGTAGTGGCTTCAGCCTAAGTTCTAGTGCTGCTCTCATATTGCATATCACTTAGCTGGTTACATAGCCTACCCTCTTGTTTAATTATCTGCTGCACTGCATTTATTTTGGCTTGTATTTTCTGTACCTTGCTGTCCCCTGAGAACCTGGATCCGGATTATGTCCCCAGGTACAGCTGAAGAGAACTACCCCGAGGTGTACGGTACAGGAGCACTCCTTGGAGCAGAACCAGGAACAGAGGACGAGATAGTGGCAGAAGATTTCTCCTGAGCACCGGCTTCATCTACACAGTATTTCCATTTTCAGTATTTTATTTTCTGTCTATTCTCATTAAATGTAACAGACTAATTCTCGGATTGTTTCCCGAGATAAGCTTATTTGATATTGCTCATTTATTTCCATTGCATTATTTCTGGCATTAATCTGTGTTTATTCTGTGGTTGAGATTAGAAATACCTGAGACTTGTAACATTTCCCTGTTAGACTACAGCTTAAGCATGCCCTGATGGATCCATTAAATTGGGTTGTCCATCGGTGCGTGCTGCTGGCCATTGCTCACGTGCTCAGTCCCTCGACATTTTGGGACTGGGGCATGACATGGTTTTTGTGGTGGCCCATGCAGGTCTACGACTAAATTGTTCGGTTTCAACTTAGGGACCGAACATGCCTGCAATAAGATAGGATAAGTTTTTAGGATCTCATCCACTTGCTTGAATCGTTTTTGATATCTGTATCGTATTCGAATTAATTTTGACTTGCATCTTGCCTTGATTCCTGTGCGCCTCTTATTGGTTATTTTGGATACAGGAAAATGGACCCACAAGAATGCAACGAGACTCCCGCCGGAACACCACAAGCTACAGGTGTCACCTATGACGACGAAGTGACACCAGTTGGAGGAGTTCCATCAACTCAACAGAGCCAGCAGTCAGGTCAACCTACCTCCAGATTCCGGCACGATGATATCCCACCTCCGCCGCAGTTCGTCCCACCAACGACCGTACTCCCACAAGGACAGCCAATTGACGGGCAGCAGATAATCCAAATGATCTACGCGATGATGCAAGCTCAGCAACAAGTCCAACACGAGGCTCAACGTCGCGAAGCTAACTTCTAGAGGGACAGCATCGTAACTGTACTAGAGCAGGCCAACCTACCAGCTCGACGGCCATCTACAGGCTCTATCACTGACTTCCGCCAACTGAAGCCCCGCACTTTTTCTGGAAAAGAGGAGCCCACAGAAGTTCATGAGTGGCTCACCAACATACGGCATCAACTTGAAGCAGCTGAGCTTCCACGGGAACGCTGGATGACGGCCGTCCGAATGCAGTTGACAGGCAACGCACACCACTGGTGGTTGTCTGAGGAGGCACGACTCGGACCAGACCGAATCACTTGGGAAGAATTTTCCAGGCTCTTCCAGGAGATGTACATTCCGGCTATCGCACGATCCGAACTGCGGGACAAATTCAATCGCCTCACTCAGGACTCTATGACTGTGGAAGAGTACAACGCAAAATTCATTCGTCTGAGCCGCTTCGCCCCAACCCTGATCCCGACAGAGGAAGAGAAGGCCGAGAAGTTCTTCGACGGACTGAACTTCGAGCTACAGAGACTCATCGGATCCGTCGCACCTACCTCCTACTCAGACGTTCTCACTGCAGCCCGACGCATGGAACGCGTCACCAGGAGGGAGTCTCGCCTCAAGCGGCCAATCACCTCAGCACCAGACAGAACATCACCGGAAGAATCTGCAAAGAGATCTCACACGCACCAGCCACCCAGGACAGCTTCGCAGACCCTTTCTATCTGTCACTACTGCGGCAAGATAGGCCATGTCGAGAGGGACTGCAGACGCAAGTTGGAATTGTGCCTGATTTGCGGCACCAATCAACACATAGCCAAGGACTGTCCCCAGCATCGAGATGGAGCACCAAGGGCAAACCAACCAGCTTCACCAGCACCGAGGCCACCTCTGGCACCTCAGGCGACACTCTTCCAGCAAGCCCAGCAGTAGTAGAGGAATCTACCTCAAGGACGAGGACAAGCTTATGTGCTGACTGTGCAGGACGCTGATGCGAGTAAGTGATTTGTAGTTATCCGTTTCTAGTCTTGTTGTAGTTCGTGCCTATTGGTTCGTGACCTCAGCCCCAACCTAGTAAATTGCAACTTGTTAATAATAACCTGGTTTTCATAAAAATTGTAGATCTTTTTCCTTAACTAGATTTTCTCTGGAAGTGCACAACTTTCAATGTTAGGGAAACGGTATTTCCCTAAGTATCTTGTGATATATTTTCAAACGATGATTGCGACTACGTCATCTCTGTTGACCGGTTATTCTTTGATTGCGAGGACGCAATCCTCTTAAGGGGGGTAGATTGTAAATCCCCTGATTTTTTTCAAAATTTTCAAAACTGGATTTTTCACAATTTTCTGGAATTTATTGGAATTTTTCTGTAATTTAAAAACAGGATTTTAATTATTCAATAATTTTTAAATAATAATAAACAATATTAAAATATTATAAAAATAATATTTTTTGGTGTAAAATGAAAAACTGGACTTAGGACAATTTTTCTGGAATTTATTGGACACCGGACCTATTTTTAAAACACCTAAAACTATTTATTTAATTAATTAATTATTTATTTATTTATTACTGATTTTAATATTATAATTATTATTACTATTATTATTTTTATTATTTTCTAACCCAGCCCGGCCCACTGGACCCAGGCCCTTGGGCCGGCCCACCCGCTCCCCTACCGGGTCGGGTCGGGTCTGCCCGAACCCGACTCGCCGCACCCGCGACCCGCCGACCCGTCTTCACCCACGACCCAGCCCCGTGCCGCGTTTCCCGCCGCCTCCGCCGCGTTCTCCGCCCGCTCCGGCCGCCCACGCCTCCACGCCATCCACGTCCTCCGCCCGCTCGGCCGACCCCCTCTCTCCCCGCCAATAAAACCCTAGGCCGGCCGGCCGCCCTAGCCATCCCCCGTCGCCACCACCGGTCACCCCTCCCCGCTGCGCCTCCCCTACTCCGGCCGCCACCCGCCGTGCCCCGCTCCACCGGCGCTGCCACCCTGCTCCGCCCGCAGCGCCGCTGCCCAGCCGCCGGACGCCGCCGCCTCCTCTTCTCCACCGCAGCAAGCAGCAGCAGCTCGGGCAGCTCCCCGAGCCGCCTCCGGCCGCCGCAGCGCCGACGAGCCCGGCCACCGCCTCGCCGCGTGCCCCCGGCCCCCTCCGCCGCAGCCCAGCCAGCCCAGCCGCCGTCTCCGCCCCTCGCCGGCAGCAAGCCCTAACCCTAACCCTAATTCCTAAATCCGTGTGTCCGACACGTGTCGGACACGATCGAGTTCGAGTTTTTTGGGTCCCCTTCAGGTACTTGTAACTTTTTGTTCGTAGCTCGAATTTCGATTCCGTAAATTGCGTTGCGAAGCCTGTATGACCCTCTCGGTGCCCGGACAAACCGTTCGGGGCATCGCGTCCTGGGGTGATCGCACACCGCGATCCAAAAACAGGAAAAACCAGACCCTGTTTTACCCCGGAACTGGGTACGCCTGGCCAAACGGGACGACTTGGTCGCGTGCGGTCTTCACAGATACGTGCGCGTCGTCGATACGGACGTGTGGGATTTCGCAGAAGCTGATTCGGGTGTGCGTGCACACCGGGATCAACGCGTATCCGCGGACATCGTCCCGTATCCGTACTTTCTGGAACGCGCCCTAACTTTGTGTACACACGTCGGATCGAGACGAAACTTGCGCCATCGGACTCGTAGCAATACGCTGGTCCTGTGGGTCAAGTTTGGTTCGATTCTGAGAACGTTGACGAAATCGCGTGTCGTGGGCCCCACAGGCCCCGCTCGACGGGCGATTTTGTGATCGGCTCATCGGAATCCAATTCTGGAAGTTCCGTTGGGTTCGTATCATCGTTCCTGACCTGTTGACACTAAGTTTGGTGAATTTGGAGGCCTTTGACCCGGACACGTTTTTCGGTGCAAAGCGGGCCCGCATGTGGACCCCGTTTTGACCCGAAACTGCCGTTTTTGCCCTTGTCTCCAAATTGGACCCAAGGACAGGCGTTTCTAGCTGATTGATATTTTCTGGATCTGATGGTGATGTTTGTTTCAGCAACCGGAGTACCGCCTGCAAATCCAACTGAAGTCAGAGCCGAAATCAGAGCCGGAACCACAGGCAAGTGTACCTTGCCAAACCCTGCAGCTTGCTAATTATTTTCTGGACTTAATTATGCATTAGTGGGCAAGTAAAACTTGCCAAGTCTCAGTAATTCTTGACATAGTATTTTACTTGATTTCTTGTGGAATTAATTGTAAACTTGTTTTAACTGCTTAACCTAGGAAACGGGTGACGTACTTAGTGTCCGACCATAGTCGGGTGCCAACTCCGTACGCGGAGTTGTGTAACGTCACATTGACATGGATATCGAGACCCGATAATGCTCGTACTTGTCTTATCAAGTACTACTGAACCCAGGACACTTGACACTATTTCATGAGACAAAGTCTTCCTGAGACATTCAAGGTAATTCTATATAGGATGCATGTTTTATGACATAGACTTTACATTCTTAGACATTTGATTCATAGCTATCAGACTTGCTGCATTAGTTATAATCGTGCGTGACATGGACATGAGGCATCGTGGACATGAGACGTGGGATTACATTGGGTGGGGAGAGACACACAGACTACAGGCTGATATTATATATATATATAACATAGTATATAACATAGTGTAGTTCATAGTTATTGTCGCTACCCGGCTCCCCGACACAGAGCTTGTAGTGGCTTCAGCCTAAGTTCTAGTGCTGCTCTCATATTGCATATCACTTAGCTGGTTACATAGCCTACCCTCTTGTTTAATTATCTGCTGCACTGCATTTATTTTGGCTTGTATTTTCTGTACCTTGCTGTCCCCTGATGACCTGGATCCGGATTATGTCCCCAGGTACAGCTGAAGAGAACTACCCCGAGGTGTACGGTACAGGAGCACTCCTTGGAGCAGAACCAGGAACAGAGGACGAGATAGTGGCAGAAGATTTCTCTTGAGCACCGGCTTCATCTACACAGTATTTCCATTTTCAGTATTTTATTTTCTGTCTATTCTCATTAAATGTAACAGACTAATTCTCGGATTGTTTCCCGAGATAAGCTTATTTGATATTGCTCATTTATTTCCATTGCATTATTTCTGGCATTAATCTGTGTTTATTCTGTGGTTGAGATTAGAAATACCTGAGACTTGTAACATTTCCCTGTTAGACTACAGCTTAAGCATGCCCTGATGGATCCATTAAATTGGGTTGTCCATCGGTGCGTGCTGCTGGCCATTGCTCACGTGCTCAGTCCCTCGACATTTTGGGACTGGGGCGTGACAACATATATAGAGAGGTGGTTGTACCTAGTCATGGTCGTGTACTTGGATTGGGGGTGGTTTGAAAGATAAAGATTTGTACTCATCTAGCCAAAATTGCAACAAGCGTAGATGTGTAGAACTTGAAAAAAACCATCGGCAATTAAAAGAAGAACTGAAAGATGTGAAAGGTCAATTAAGCACTCTAATATGGATTACGTCTATGGCATATGCGGCTTGGACATATAAGTGAGAAGGGCCTATCCTTACTACGTAAGCAAGGGTTACTGGAGAACTTGAAGAAGCCAAGTATGGATTTCTATGAGCATTGTGTTTATGGCAAGCAGCACATAGTACCTTCAGTACAAGCAAGCAGAAGACATGAGATATTCTCGACTATGTACATACAGATATATGAGGGCCTAGCAGGATTCCTTCCAAGAATGGAGCAAGGTACTATGTTACTTTTATTGATGATTATACACGTTATATTTGGCTGTATTTCATCAAAACCAAAGATCAAGTATTCGAAAAGTTCAAACAGTGGAAAGCGATGGTAGAGAACAGAACAGGAAGAAAGGTAAAGACATTGAGGTCTGACAATGGTACCGAATAGACCTATGGAACTTTCAAAGATTTCTGTGCTCAAGAAAACATCGTGTGACATTGGACTGTCAGAAATATACCGCAGCCGAATGGGTTAGCAGAGAGGATGAACCGAACATTACTTGAGAAAGCAAGATGTATGCTTTCCAATGTCGGTTTAGACAAGAAATGGTGGACAGATGCTATATACATGCCACGGTACTTGATTAATAGATTACCAACTCCATCTATAGACTGTAAGACTCTATATGAGAATATGTCCGCCAAACCAGCAAATTACAACACTTTGCGCGTGTTTGGATGCAAAGCTTACTATCATGTCAACGATTATAAGTTGGATCTAAGAGCTAAGAAAGCCATTTTCTTGGGATATGCACAAGGAGTAAAGTGATATCGTCTGTACTTCCTGGAGGATAAGTTCTTAATCAGCAGGGATGTCACCTTCGATGAGTTTTCGATGTTGACATGGGATTGTACGGCACCCAGCAAGATGAACGAAATCAATTCATATTTATGCTTATTATGAGGAGCATTATTCTGCCATTGATTTCTTCAAATTGAAATATACATAATCTTCAGACGAGGACTCTGAAAATGAAGATTATCATAATTATAATATATTTAATAATGAAGAAGGTTAAAGTACTAACCAAACGCAATCTCAAACACTTATGCTTCTAGGACCTCCTGGTTATCAACCAACATTTACTGGAAGAGAGGAAGCCATGCCTCCGGCGGAGCCACCTCAGTTTGATCCAGAAATCAGTGTAGCACATCGAGAGACTAGCACTGAACCAAATACTACACCAAATATGCCTTCGCTATCAAACTATAACCCATATACAAGGAAAGATTGGGTTAATTATAGAACCCAAAATAATTATTATAAAAATAAACATAACTATAATAATGATGGACTCATTTTAAATATTGATACGGTTTCTCATAGAGAAATTAAAAGATATGTTGACAATTGGGTTCAGCAAATGTGTGGAACAATTTATTTTACCCATCAAGCCTTAAATACAAGCCAATTTCTTAACATGAATAACCAGCTAAGTTTACTATCAAATGCTTACAACATTCTTACAACCCTCTCTCCCCATGCTACGTGAGTCACATCCGGTTCTACCTCTTCCTTCAATGAACGGCTGTCACGTGACATTTTTGTCATGTGATGGTCACCCGGACAGCCACCGGGTCCCACCTCTTTCCTCTCCTCCAATGGACGGCCGTCACGTGGATGCCACGTGGACCACGTGACGGTTGTAAGAGGGTTGTAGACATTTGGTTGTAGTTATAGCATAGTCCTAGTAAAGGAAAGAGAACTAACTGGAAAAGATAGATATAGTACAACGACCCAGTCAGCCCAAGTTAGCTGAGTCACCTGTCATTGAATAAGTTGTAAGATTGAACTGATTAATATAAATTCACGACTCGAAACTTTATTGCTCAGATACTAGTGTAGGCAGATACAAAAAATAACAAGCTCTCTCAAGACCTTGGTAGAATTTTCCTCTACCTCCAAGTCTAAAAAGGAAAGGATTGAGGATAGGGATAAGCAAGTGGAACACCTTTTTTTTAAGTACTGTAATCTGGTATCAGAGCCTCGTTTGTGAATAAAAGCTCTAGTGTTCTGTGTGCTAATCTGGTACGTGATTTTTTTTTTTTTTTTTACCTTCCAAGTAATGATAGCTTAACTATTAGTTCTTGAATATGTAACGACACCTACGTAAATATTCTTGAACTAATTGGTGTTTGGTTATTACGCAATGAGGTAGGAAACGAATCATTGCTGTGCTCAAATTCTGTGAAGCGGTAGCTTAGGCTTGTGGTCATGTTCGAAGCTTAACCCCCTCATAAATCCACGAGAGATCATCGACCAAGCGGTCTTGATGATATGGGGAAGCTATGACTAGCCGCAGAATTTTGGGTCAAAACTTAACCAAACCCAGTCATGACAAGAATATTTTGAGGTATTCGTTTACATATTCAAGGACTAACATCATTTGTGATGAGCGATAACAACCCCATTACGGGAAATGCTTATGTATATGCTGACACCCACCAGTGTCATTATAAATTAGAAAATTCACATGATCACATGATTCATCTTCCTACTAAAGATAATGTTGATAATGGTATCTTTAATTACATGGTGGATATTCTCCGACAAATTCAGACAGATGTGAATAACATCTCTAATGATATGAATAATGTCAAATCTGATGTGAATAACATCAAAAATTGCGTGAATAACGCAGGCGTGAATAACGCCAATCGGATGAATAATCCAAATACCAAGATGAATAATCTTGGTGCTCAAAGCACGATAAATCCTGAGCCAAGTCTCTATTGGAATATCAGGATGATAAAATATACATCTGAAGAAAAAAATAAGGTTGACACTCAGAACATCCAAAGGGATTTCTATGAAACATTTCTTAAACTCCAAAGACATGAGCTCTTAGGAGAAATAAACAGTAGTCAAATCTATGCTTTCTATGAAGAGCATTCTTCTGCTATTGATTTTTATAAATGGAAATACAGCGACTATTCAGATGATGAAGATAGTCTTAATATTTTAAATAATGAAGAAGGTGAAAGTAGTAATCAAACACAGTTAATGTTACCAGGACCTCCTGGTCTCTATCCTACTTTCACTGGAAGAGAAGAACCTATGCCTCCAGCTGAGGCAGAAACTCCTCAAATAAATCCTGAGATCAGTCTTGCTCACAGAGAGACAAGTACTGAACCAAATATTACTCCTAATATGCCTTTATCTAATTTTAATCCTTTGACACGAGATGATTGGGTTAATTATAGAACCCAAAAGAGTTACTATAAAAATAAACAAAATAACAATAGTGATGGACTCATCCTTAACATCGACAATATTTCTCATAGAGAGATTAAAAGATATGTTGATAATTGGGGACAACAGATGTGTGGAACTATCTATTTCACCCATCAACCTTTAAATACTAAACAATTTCTCAATATGGCCACTAGTTATTGGAAGGGGGATGCCCTTGCATGGCTAAGAAGCCTAGAAGTTGGGAATGAAGCTATGACTGAAAAGGTCCGAGCCATCGAAGATCCACAAAAAGCACTCGGAGAGCTTATTGCTCTCTTGGTAGCTGATTTCACGGGAGATGAAATCCATAGTGAAATCGATTATGAAAAATTACTTCATAAAATAAAACTATGCGACATATTTTTATGCTAGAAGAATTCACGGCAAAATTCATCGGTCTTTTATTTCATCTAAAAGTGGTTAACCAAAAGGAATTTTGGTTAAAAGGATTTTTTACCAAAATACCCTATCCATGGAATAATATTATACAGAAAAGGTATGATGAAATCCGTAATAATACTCACTCAACCGGCTTGTTAAAAAGAGCTTGTATGGAAGCTATGGAAAGAATTTGTGAACAAGCCAAGGCACAAAAACAGATGAATAAGACAATTAAGAATTCTAAGTTGGAATATAATTGTTGTCCGAAATATGACGACGATATCAACACCCAGTTTGGTTGTCCTCCAGAGTATGGTCGGACGATCAAAAAGAAATATAAAGCTTTCCAGAAGAAAGAAAAAACTAAATATAAAATCACGAGAAGAAAATGAAAGCCTAATTTTAGGCGAAAGGTTAAATCTGAAAAAGATGATACCGGCAAGGATATGGTAAAAAAGAAAAAATTCATAAAAAGGAAAAAGTTTAGAAAGGGTTGTAAATGCTTTAAATGCAATAAGGAAGGTCATTTTGCTAATGAATGTCCAACCAGCATTCAAGCAGTTACGATAAAAAATCTCGATCAATATGGTATTCATATCGGGACTATTGATGAAATTAGTAGTGATACTTCTGCCTCATCTATATACGAAGTCGAAACTGACTATTCGGATAGTTCAGATTCTTATGATCTTGAGAACAGTCTAAATCATCTTAAGATCAATATGATTACTATAAATAAAACCCAAAATCAAATAAGGGTCACCTTATTAGATGTCCAAGCTATTCTTCCAAAGAAAGGTGGAATATCGGCGGGATATACTTTATATGTTAATAAGAATGTAAGACTTAGAAGATATCATACTATAGAAATTTTCCTTGATATTAGAATCTTTATACCTATGGGATATTACGGAGTTATCCATAATATACATTTACATGCCAGTAAGAACATCTTTATTACCTATGGTTTTATTGAACCTGTCTCTAAAGCCAATATTTCCATAATAATGAAAAATATTTCTTATGAAGATAGAGATTACATGTTTGAACATGGAGATCCTATTGAATTATTAGTAATACATAAATATGAAGATCTTCCAATGATTAGGGAAGAATCACCTGAAACATCAACAGAACCCATAGTAACTAATCTCCGCGAAGGATCGAGAGAAAGCTACTATGAATTCAGAGTCTATATGTATAAATTCTCATTAGAAGAAACTTCTAATTCAAGTTTTCCTGATAGCGAGGGAGAACATTTAGAAATATCGGATGAAGATTTAGAAAACCTAAAGGAACTAATTCCTCATTCCGACAAAAGAGAGGTTTATAAGCCTGTCTCCCTCCAATCTAGGTTTTTAAATAAATACACATATATATTCGAAAGAATGCAAGGAAATATAGAATTAAAAGGAGATGAAGACTTTTCTTCAATACAGCTTCTTGACAAAGTCAAAATGGAACGATTACGAAGAAAATATCCTAAAATGAAATATCTTCATATAGGATTAATTCAACTCAAGATTACGGGTCTATTTAGATCGGGTATTGATACTCCCATTCTTTTAGTCTGTATGGACGAAAGAATTATAAATAATCCTTTAAACAGCATCATAGGTGGTGCTAAATCCAACCTGGTGAATAGATTATTTGGTATAAATATCCATCCAGATTTTTCGATAAGTCTCGATGATCAGAATATTGAAAAAACTATTACCTTATCAATAAATTTACAAGGAATTGAATTATTACCTGGATCGAAAGTTATTGGAATACAATGGGAGCATATGATGGCTCTTAATGTTACTCCTACCTTTAAATCCATTACCCCCAAAGAATTTGTTAGGCTATTTGAAGTTGGAATGGGTAAAACTATCCAACCAAGATTAGTGAAACTTGAACATTTAAAATTAGATAACGAGATGCAATTATTTGTCAAATCCTTGAAACCAAAAATTGAGGTTCCTACAGAATATTTTATTGCTTCAGGAAACACTATATCAACCTATGTTCATGGAAAACATCCTAAGAATGATTCTGGATCAAACCATGAAATCGGATCAAGCTCTAGGTTGAGTAGAGCAAGGTCTATTGATAATTTTGTTAATATTGAACTATTACCTGAAAATATCTCTGATATACAACAAAGAATGAGTGTTAGTAATCCTCTTGAAGGAAGAACACATCAAATTCTTGAAAAAGAAAAACAAGAAAAGAACCGAAGGGATATGATCCTAAAGGTTCCAATTTCTCAAATTCGTAACAAATGAGTAAACCTACTAATAAGGGAAAAAAGAGTGTTAGTTTCGATCCTGAAACTAGCAATAAAAGTAAAAATAGATATCCCGATTGGTATATTGATCACATGAGATACGATGAAGATAATATTGCGGACGCTCATCATATGGTTCACCTAATAAAAAAATTCAAAGAAATTATAAAAGATACTCATTTGAGTAATTATCGAACAATAGTTATGCGTCATTTGGATAGAACTCTTCAGGTTCTAAATAAACATATTACTCGCTATCGTGGAGAACATCCCGACATTAATATCTTTACTACCAATCCTTGGATCCATGATATACTTAATATAGAAAATATACTAGACCAAGAGATTGCTAGTACCTCTTTAGACCATATAGATTTAGCTCTTGAAGCGACAGATCATCCAATTGATTTCAATTGTTGGGAAAACTTTCTCAAAAATGAAAACGATATTGGACAGGATGGTTTTTCAAACAATCCTGTTAATATTAATATGGTTCGCTCTATCGACTTACAATCCAAGGCTCAACTACACATATATGTTCCATTAACCATCTGTATTCAAGGTTATAATGAATTTACCATTCATGCCCTTTTTGATACTGGAGCCGAAGTTAGCCTACTTCAGGAATGTTTCATTCCTGAAAATCTTAGATTACAGCTCGATAAAAAAGGAAAACTTAATGATTTCATGGGACGACAGGTCCAAGTTAATCATAAAGTAAAAAATTTACATGTTTATTTTCCGGATATACATGGAACAACAAAATCTTATAACTTTGATTTTGTTCTTCTACCTAAAGACTTTGACATGGATTGTATTATTGGAATGGATAATCTACGTCATTATTCACCCTTTAATACACATTATATAAAATTTGATAATATCTCTATTCCTAGAATTCCTTTTATTATACCCCTTGCTGCTACTTTTCAACTAACAGCACAGCGTGGTGACATTGATACTTTACCACCTGTCACTATGATTGACAAAATTTCTACACAGGATAAAATTTGTACCTATAATATTCCTGTTAATAATAATTTTAGCAAAACAATTCATGGAATGCTTGAACCCCTCTATACGGATAATCCGTTAAAATGGTTCGACAAAGCTCCTCGATTTTGTAAAATAGAACTTATGGATCTTTACAAAGATTCAAAAATTCGGGTTAATAGCATCATGGTTACCCCTACAGATAAACAGGAATTTGCTAAACAGATTGATGAATTACTCAAACTAAAACTTATACAAAAATGTTTTAGCCCCCATTCTTCTCCCGCTTTCTTGGTTAGAAATCATGCTGAGATTAGAAGGGGAAAACCAAGAATGGTTATTAATTATAGAAAACTAAATAGTTACACCAAGTTTGATGGTTTCTTTATTCCATCTGCTGAAAACTTAATCAAACAGATCCAGGGTGCCAAATTTTATAGTAAGTTTGATGCCAAATCTGGTTTTTGGCAACTCAAACTCCAAGACAAAAACTCCATTGAATTAACTGCTTTCAGTTGTCCTCAGGGACATTTCGAATGGTTAGTCATGCCATTTGGATTAAAAAATGCTCCACAGATCTTCCAAAAGTGGATGAACTCCATATTTGGACATCTTGATTATGTTGTAGTTATATTGATGATATTCTTGTCTTTTCAAAAACTGAAGAAGACCATAAACAACATCTTCTCAATATTGTTCAATTATTATTACATCATGGTATTGCTCTTAGTCCCAAGAAAATTGAACTCTTTAAAACTGAGATTGATTTCCTTGGCAAATTCATAAAAAATGGACAAATTGAGCTCCAACAACACATATATACCAAAATCAGAAACTTTCCTGACACCTTTAAAACTCTAAAGGAATTACAAAGTTTTTTGGGACTTCTCAATTATGGTAGAAATTTTATTCCTCATCTTTCTGCCAAAATTGATAAATTACAAGAGCGATTAACAAAGGAACAGGCTAACTATAAGCTTGTCACTGGAGAACAACCTCGTAAATGGGATACTAGTAAAATCTCTATTTTCCTTCTCCCCAAGGAACAAAAAGAGATTGTTATTATCAAAGAAATGATCAAAGACCAAAAGATTCTTTATTTTCCATTAGAAAGTGAAAAAAATATTTTACAAACAGATGCTTCGGACAATTTCTAGGCAGGAGTTTTTATTACCAGAAATAAAGAAATCGTGGCCTATACTTCTGGAAAATCCTCCAAAACCCAGTTTAAATATTCTACATACGATAAAGAACTGTTAGCTGTTAAGCTTGCTATTAAAAGTTTAAAGATTTATCTTCTTTATAGAAACTTTTATATTCAAACTGATAATAAATCTGTTTCTCAATTCTTAAAAAAAAACGAACAATCAATAATCCTGAGAAAAATCTTCGTCGGATTAGGATTGCTATGTATTTAGAAATTTTCAATTATGAAGTAGAATATATTCCTGGTTATACTAATTATCTTGCTGATACTCTTACCAGGTTATGAGCAATGGACAATGGACGATGATGAATTAAACCGTTTCAGAAAGCTTCTGGATACCATGAAGCGCGAGGGTGAATTCGAAACTGTCAACTCCAAAAAGAACAAGGGGGTTGCCAGTTCAAGTTCGAACACTGCTGGGACGAATAGCCAGAAACCAGCATCTTTTGTAGCCATGGCTACATCTACTCCAAGGGTGAATAACCCAGGGACTTTGGTGAATAACCAACAAAGGGTGAATAACCCACAAAACAAGATGGTGAATAACCAGCCAAGGGTGAATAACCCACAAACTCAATTGGTGAATAACCAGAGGGCTAAGAACATCGCTCAAGCTTTTCCAGTGCAAAGGCAATTTGCTAATGTTCTGGTAAAAGATTGGTATAACAAAAATTTGATAACTGATGCTTGGGAGGTTTTTAACAATTGTTACCGTGCCCTCCAGTCGGCCGACATAAAGACATCCAGCTACTGGCTTTCTCAGGTTGAGAAACTTTTTCTTGACGAAGAACAGAAGAGTCAGAACGCTGATGTTAAGATACAAAAAATAGCAAGCTCTCTCAAGACCTTGGTAGAATTTTCCTCTACCTCCAAGTCTATAGCACTTGCCATAAAAGAAGATTCCCTTCTACGGGATACAAAATCTGGGGAATTAAGACTTATTCTCCAAACCTTGGAAACCAATGACATGGTGAACATTCGTATGCAAGAGCTAGTTGAGCTCTTAAACATATTAAAAATTCAGAATGATCAAGTTCAAGAGTTGGAAGCTGAGTTAATGATCCAACAAATGTTAACCATGTTCCAACAAAACGTAATCAATGAAGAACGGCTCATCAAGTTCTTCAAAGATTTAGAAGATACAGATATTATTCAACTACTGAATAATGAGGATTTAATCAGAAATCCATTTGGAAGACTTTGCCTTATCACCTGCTTCCAAGAAATTCCTAAATATAAGCCCCATATCAAAAAGGGCCTGGTTCATGAAATTTATATTAACATAAAAAACCCGGAAGAATATGAAAGAGTTATTCCGGAGATTTGTGTTAATGCTGTGGATCTCCATTCCACCAAATTTCAGACAGTTTTTAAATTTCGCATCTGGACAATTTGGGAAGAACGGCAACACATCAAACTCTTCCCGTCTGTGCAAATCTGGGAGTTATTCAAGGTCACCGAAGACCCCAGTCTGTCCTATGTAAAATTCCAGAAACAAAGTTTTTCTGAAGAACGCGACCGCAAACTGGCAGCCGAAGAATTTTTCTCCAGAATTTCCATCATCTGTGCTGAGCGTCGCCCAAAATACCTTACTTGTCGATTACATATCCCGTAATCAGAACTATGACGACAAATACCATCTTGTGGTCAACTTCTCCAGCAATCTTCGTCTTGGAGGAATTGTCCAACAAATATACGAAGACAAAATGGCTGAACGAGATGATCCGATTGAGCCCAATGATCCTGATGAGGACATTGAGGGCATGGAAGGAAGCATGTAGAGGCGTGGTGGGCCCTTTCTCTCCATCAATGATCAAGATTAGTTCAAGATTCCTTTGGCGGTTCCTTTCTTCAAAGGAACGATGAAAAAAACAACAGCGGCAAAAGTATCAACGACTAAAGAGGAAGCACTACCAAAAGGTGAGGAATCTACAAACAGTAGTGGACGACCAAAAGGAAAGGATTGAGGATAGGGATAAGCAAGTGGAACACCTTTTTGGGTGGATTGAGGAGTTGGAAAGAAAAGTGGAAAGACTACAACAACTCCTAAATGATATAGACACATTTTGAAAAAAGAAGACCCACTACTCAAAAGAAGGACAAGACAGCCCGCAGTCTGAAAGGAAAAGATCCGGTAAACTAACCGGGGGCTGGAGGTTGTAAGGCCACACTAGGCCTATAAATAAGAATGAATGACCACTTAGTTGGGGCATCGAAGTTTGTACTCTTTCTTTTTCTTCTTGCCTCCTCCTCTTGTAATCTCCTCAGTTTTTTCGGTTTGTTTTGAAGTACTGTAATCTGTGATGTGTTCTTCCTTCAAGAGGATTACTAACACTCATTCTTTGTTGTATATCAGAGATATTTTCAGGTAATAGTTCAATATTAACAAAATTATCAATAGACCTTGCTCTACTCAACCTAGAGCTTGATCCGATTTCATGGTTTGATCCAGAATCATTCTTAGGATGTTTTCCTTACCATGATCCAGAATCATTCCAGGGCGTGGATCTAAAACTTATTTTTTCTCACTATCTGTGACAAATAATTTATTGAAATATTTTCGTAAAATACTTTTTTTTCTAGTTGAAATATTAGTAGTCATACTTCTAAATTCTGGAGGTGACATTTGTATCGGTGGCAAAAAAAACTTGTACATGATATTATCATAATCATAACCAGTATAATGACTGTAACACTGTTCGAAAATACCTTGATTTGGTTGGTTAGAACTAATATCATCATTATAATCCATATTTAAAAAATAATTTTTAGAAAAAATAATGAAAAGTTAGCGAAGAATTTTTTGCCAACTAAAAAAAACAAAGGAAAGAAATTAACTAATAAAAATTGAGAGAGAAAAGAAAACTATTTTCTTAATATTAAAAAAATACTTAAACCTCAACTTGATTTACATCAAAGTCGGATGTAGAATTTTTGCAGCTTTGTGGTGTTTGATCAAGTTGAAACCTCCAGAAAATTGTACTTCAGTCTCCAGAAAATTTATCATAACTTTTGACTGGGAGATCGAAACAAGGTCCAGTTTGTGCCAAAATGACCGTATGAAAAAGTACTTCGGGATAAACCATTTCACCGTTTGACGGACTTCCTAAATTTTTAGAATCTCAAAAAAACGATGTTTCGACCTGCAAATTTTACTTTTGGTAATTTTTTTTTTACAAAATATTTAATGTACCAATAATAAATTTACTATTTTAAATAACAGAAAACTTTAACAAATTTTAAGGAAAATTTGGAATTTTGATACATATCGACAACTGAGTTAATTTATTTTAATTTTTTGTTAATTTTGAAATTTCGATACAGTAAATTTACTGTTAATTAATTTTAATTTTATTTCGTTAAAATATATTTTCTAAAATAAAACATAAAATTAACAAAATAAGTTGGCTCCCCCACCAATTAAGAAAATAAATTAACAGAAAATAAAATTTAGGACTGTCAAAATTTTGACAGTCCTACCAATTGGAAGGACTGTCAAAATTTTGACAGTTCTAACAATTGGAAGGACTGTCAAAATTTTAACAGTCATAAAAATTCAACATATATTTTTAGGACTGCCAAAATTTTGACAGTCCTTCCTATTGGTAGGACTGTCAAAAGTTTGACAGTCCTAAAAATATATGTTGAATTTTTTGGACTGTTAAAATTTTGACAGTCCTTCCAATTGGTAGTACTGTCAAAATTTTGACAGTCCTAAAAATCAACATATATGTCAAATTTTGACAGTGCTTATATTTTTTCTTTTTCTTTTTTGGTTTCCTGTGTGCAATTATTTTTCTTTGTCATTGTCCGATTAGAATCACACATATATATTCTTATTTATAGGCCTAGTGTGGCCTTACAACCTCCAGCTCCCGGTTAGTTTACCGGATCTTTTCCTTTCAGACTGCGGGCTGTCTTGTCCTTCTTTTGAGTAGTGGGTCTTCTTTTTTCAAAAGGTGTCTATATCATTTAGGAGTTGTTGTAGTCTTTCCACCTTTCTTTCCAACTCCTCAATCCACCCAAAATTTGAGCCTTCGTTAGGATAAGTTTGTTAGGATCTCAATCCACAATTGCTATTGGAACTTTTTTTTATTTCTATTATCGTCTTTGAACCTCGTAATTGTATTCATTCATACTTCCTTTGAACTCTTATTCATTGATTCTCGTCTTTCCCTATAAATAAGAATATATATGTGTGATTCTAATCAGAGAATGCAGAAAATAGATCATAACCAGTATCATTCTTAGCGGTGAATCATTCAGAGAGCATCCTCCGTCCACTACGCCGGCTACCCCAAATTCTCGCACATGACCTGAGGACGAGTTCGTAGATGCGGCGGATTTGGTTCAACCTACGACGGTCATTTTTTTTAAACAATGATAACCAGGTTCAGAGAGTAGCCCCAAGACCGTCGACTTTTCAGCAATTTTCCAGCGGACCCACAAAAGAAAGAAGGATGAGAAGCTCATAGATGAGCGGGCCGCCAAAGCATATGTAAGTTGTCTTTATAAAATTTTTATCATTTTAATTAGATTATTTTTATAATTTAATTAGATTCTAGGTTTCTAGGTCAAAACAGTCAAACTATGACATTTCCTAGTTTCTAGGTTGATTTTTTATCCATTCTAATGGTTTATGAAGTTATATTAGATTATATTAAGATTGTAAAAGCATATAAAAGAGAAAAATTTATCTATCGCATGTAAATTAATCGACAAGGGTGATTACTATTTCATTCAATTTCAAAAATAATAAGAATCAAATAGGTTTAGAGTTAAGGAATGGTCCGATACCGATTCTGGTTCCGATACTTTGAACCTTGGTTAAATTATATAAAATGATATCTAGTATCTAATATGATAATCTAACCAAAATCAAATATAGCACATATAAATCTAAAATTCTTAACTCTAAACCTATTTATATAAATAAATATAGGAGACGTATGAGACGTTAGAGGGGGGCGCTGAGAGCAGTACGCCGACTGAGAGAAACGATTGGTGGGTACAAGTTGTCGAGAGAGGAAAAGGCGACAGCGTGTACGGATCTGGATCGTTGGTATTCCAGCCGTCAATTTTTTCCAGAGCTCCTCCGACGGCTACTCCAGCTCCATCAGTGCCCGGCTCTGACGTTCCTTCTAGTGTGATATCTCTGGAGCAGGTCACGACGACTGTGCATGAGCTACATGGGCTGGTCCGACAGTTGATAGACACACGTGATGCTCTAGTACCTGCTCCTCCGACGGCTACTACGACGGCTCCTCAAGCTACTCCGACGGCTCCGACTCCTCCGACGGCATCAATGGGTCCTCTAGCTCCTTCGACGGCTCCTGCCACTACTCCATCTATCATTGCTCCCGATGATCTGCAGAATACCATCGCTATAGTTGTGGCGCAATACATGGCTAGCCGACAGTCGCCGCCGCCTCCACCGTCGACTTGTAGATTTTTGAGTTTGTGGTATTTTTTTTGCGTTTGTTGTATTTTTTTGACTTGATTGTGTTTATTTAACTTGATTGTATTTATTTGACTTTGTGAAATTGTACAACACTGTCGTATTTTTGGACTTGAATTGTATAATACCACCTCCGCCTCCACCGTTGTATTTTTTGAGTTTGTGGTATGTTTGGATTACTCTACTTTATTAGTTCATTGTATATATAATATTTGGACATGTTTGTGTGAAATTTACTGTGTGGAACTTATTTGTGTGAAAATTGGTGAATGTATAACAGATATATGCTCAGCAGAAATTGATTTCTGAGAAAAATATTACCTTTAGCGACGGACTAGCGACATACTTGCGACGAAAAATCTGGAAAATCTCATGTCAGCGACAAAAAATCTGAAAAATCTCAGGTCAGCGACGGATTTCCGACGGACAATCTCAGGTCAGCGACTACCTAGCGACGGATAATTCCGTCGCTAAAACGTCTGAGACACATAAATGTACCAAACATGTATCAGGGTCTGTCGCTAATCCGTCACTGGGAGTGACGACTTAGCGACGAAATATGTGAGTCCAGAATGTGCAAAACCTTCTGAAAAATTTGACAAATTTTGGGCTCAGATAATCCGTTGCTATTATGTCGGTAAGTAGTCAGAAAGTTTAGCGACGAAAATTATACGTCACTAATACGTCGCTGAAATTATGTCGCTCATTCCATCGTTAAACCGTCGCTTGACGACAGATTATCAACGGAAAATCAGTAACGACGTTAATATTTCTGACGGAAGAATTATGTCGCTAATCCATCACTATTTGAAAATAGCGACTGAAAATTGCATTTCAACGACATATAATTCTATCGCTAAAACAGTGTATTTTTTTAGTGTGCTAACAAATCCTTCACTTTATCATCTTATCTGTGTTGTGGGTCACAAACAAGACAATAATAACATGAATACAACAAAGACTTTGGTTATATGGTTTAGTGTGTCTATCTCTGTTTTGTGTTATGTTGGACTCAGGTTGGGCGCTGCAGGCATGGAGATGGCACACTGCATTTTGATTTTCACATATATTTTAGGTGTCCATGTTGAATTGGTGACAATGTAGCATTTTCTCTTTTGTTTATGTTGCCTCTATTTTTAGGACTACATGCAAAAATAAAAATAAAAGAAATTTATGGCACTCCACATATCAATCATCAAAACTAATGCAAGTTTATATGAATCCTCATTTTCACGATCTTTTTTTGTGTAGGAAAAACGCATAATGTCGCAGGATCAAGGCCTTTGACCCTTCGACTAAGGTTAACCTATACATACAAGTAAGCTTGTACTCCTTTTTTTGTAGAATACTACTCATGTAGCAGAGCTAACTACTATATCAGTTGCATCTGTGTTGTCATTATTATAATGCTAGAATAGAAAATCATGCTTATAATCTAAAGCTACAAGAAGCCACTCAGAAGAGGTCAACCCTAATCCTTCAATATCATAGAATACAAAAGCTATACTAAATAGCCTATAGAAGTTGTGGCTTACCAAATCGTTGGACACGTTTCATTCTAAGCAGGTATAACCAACAAAGTCTCGAGTGCATTTGCCGGAACCAGATAGAAATGTTTCGGATGCAACAAGACTGTATCCAATCGAAAGGGTAAGGACCTTCGATTACTGCTCGACTGCTCAGCATAGCTAAAGCATAAAACTTGAATAGAGTATTGAGATTGACACATTTCCTATGATATGAATTTGTGGCATCTCCTGCAATACCTATCAACGTACAATAGTGTTAGAACAATATATATACCTTCGGAATATTTGTACTGTACTGATATGGTTAGGGCATCCTCATCTAAAACTTTCTATTGCAAATAGATCAGTGTCTGAAATATAATGAATGACAAGTGGAATTAGCTTTAAATGAAATTACAATAATATGTAGAAATTCGTGTATAACTTTATACTGCAAAGATCAGTGTATTCATTGACAAAATCGTATACACACAACTGCTCATCATTTTAGATCTTGCTTATGAAATTTCACTACTATCACCACATTACTCGTATTTCTACATCTAGCAAATATTGTGTAGGACACTCCTCCCTGTCAAAGTCTCCATGTCTGTGTTTGATATAAAATATAGTCTTTGTTTCCTTCATTTTATTTCTTTGTTGACGCCTTTATTTGCTAGAAAAATGTTTATAAGATGAGTAGTTTATGTTCTTTCTTAGCAAATACTGTAGTTATATAGGAGAGAAAGGTGTACAGACATGACCCAAGTTTGCACATATATGCATAGTTTCACGACATAACAGCTATATCCCAATTTTACTATGTTTATTATCTTCATCTGTATCATACCAAACAAGACAGCTACTAGATTTGAGAAGGATTTCCTTGCTCAAAGGGTGCCAAATTGCAAGCTATGTTGTGAAACATAATCCATTTATATCATTAGCGATTTTATCATTTTTTATATTATGTATATGTGACATCAGCTTAGCATTAGTGGATACATTTATTGGTTTGATATGAATTGTTTAGTTTCAACTCTATTTTGGTGTTTATAATTTCATTGTCACATCTACAGTTCTTTTCTTGGGGTAAAAGATTGTTTATTTTGGTTTAGATACTTATGTGTTCTTCAAGGAAGTTGTTGCACAGGCACAGCTAGTTGGTTCATTTAATGATTGTTGTCAAAGAATCTATGGCCCCGGTGTCTAGGTTTTTGAAAATGCTTATGGCCTTGGCAGATAGCCAAAGCACTCGTATTAACAACCTGGTCATATCGGGAGTTGGGAGTTTGGTGGTCTTGAATGTGGATTGTCATGATAACTCAAATTGTTTCTCCTATATACTGGAATGAGATGTTGGCTGGATACCCATAGATAATACTCTTCTTTAATTATCTATGAAAAATTGTAAGAAGCTGAATAAAGACTGTTTTGTGCAATATGTACAACTGGTATTTCTGGTTGTCATTTTATTTATGATTAGGCGTTAGCAGATTACTATCTTTAGAAAAAATGTGCAATGCTACTAGTATTTTCATTTGTCATTTTATTTGTGGTTGATAATTGAGACCTGAAAGCTCAAGCTCAATAAAGCATCAAATTTTTTTTACCATTTGTAATGCTAATTGAAAATTAATAAATTGTAACGGTAAAAAATCGTTACGAATAAAACATTTGTAGCGATCAAAAAACGTTGCTAATGAAAATTTTCTAATGGTAAGAAAACATTGGGAATTGGAATTTTGTAACGGTTTTCTACCTTTAGAAAAATTCAATTTCCAACAGTTTTTTACCGTTAGGAAAATTCCAATCCCAATGGTTTTTATCGCTAGAAAAATTCCATTATCAACGGTATTTTACTGTTATGGAAGTTAATTTACCAACAGATTTTTACCGTTAAGAATTTTTTTCCCAACGGTAAAAAATTGTTACAATTGTTAAGAAAATATTTCACTCCAAATTACCAACGGCAGAAAATTGTTATAAAAAAATTTCTTCACGCTTGTAGTTGTTAGGAAACGTCTGTTTTGGTGTACTGAGCAGCAGAATTGAAGCTACGAAGTGTTATTCAAGAATCCAAGTTCTGTTCGTGTGAAGTCCAATCCGAGGTGACGAAGAAGCGTTCCAGAAGTTCAAATCTTTGAACTTGCTGGTTCCTGAGCAGATCGACGGAAATGATTAAATCTTGCTTTGAATAACGGTGATCTTCATTACCCCAACAACACAAGTTTTCTTCTAATTCTTGTTGTAGCAACTTTGTTGCAAAGTTTTAAGTGTTCTTTTTTTCATCAACTTGTTGCAATCTTTGTTGTGCCAAAAAGTGTTGTATACGTTCAAGTTGTTTCTTCTTAATTTGTTTGATTTTCTATAATCCTGCACTAACTATCTCAAAACAAGATCTGAGCAACATCAACTATGGATAATCAATCGTACAAGTCTCCTGGACACAAGTTTTCACAAACTTGAAATGTTCGATGGACATCATTACAACACCTATAAGAGGGAGATTAACCTTAATCTTAAACTCGTGAATGTTGATTATGTGTTGACGGAGTTAGAACGAATTCTTCTAGTAATGGACGATGTACAAGTTATTGCCAACGTGGTCACCACACAATAAGAATAGAGGAGAGAACTTCTACAGGTTGTCGATTCTCAACTCCATGGATAATTCCATCGCAGAATCTTACAACAATGAGTATGCAAGAGACGTATGTCTCTGAAAAAACAACACAAGGACGACGAGAAGATGTCCAAGATTCATCTCGTAAACAAGTTCCTCAAAATGGAATGTAAAGACGAGGAAACAATGTTGTCGCGAGAAAAAGAACTACTTAAGTTGCAACAAAAGCTTAAGGAGGAGGTTGTCTCAAATTGCAAGTTCATTGTAGGAGCCATAATCTCAAAGCTCCCTACCAGTTGGAATCGATTTTTAACCGATATATACTTTAAGAAGACGGAGATTAGTATTGAAGATGAAGCTAGAGGCAAAACCAAAATGGACTTCATGTCCAAACAGTTTGTCAAGGCAAAACTGGTACAAATTGGATATTCCAAAGAGAAGCAGAAGGCTTTCTATAGCAACAAAAAGGACTTCAACCATCTGAAGGTGAGGCCAGCTTTCTTTCAAGTCCAAGTCTAGCAACGACATGACTTGCTTAAACCATGGCAAGAAGGGCGACTTCAAGAAGGACTACAAGTCCACGCCAAAACCAAAACCAAAACCAAAAGAACAAAGCGAACTTAATTTGGTTGCTATGATTGCGCAAGTTGACTCATTTGAAGTTGACACCAATTGGTATAGGTGGACATGGATGCATCTTGTCACGTGCGTTCAAAGAAAGAGTTGTTCATAACTTATGAACCTACGTCTTAAGATGGTTTCAATGACAAAAAAAATCCAGTTGAAGTTCTGAAAATCAGAAAGGTAGTGCTGGAACTTATTTTGGAGAAGTCACTTATTTTAGAGAATGCGAAGCATGTTCCGGTAATTGCTAAGAATCTGATTTCTTGAAGTATGTTATGCAACGCAGGCTTGAGGTTGGACATTAATACAGGCCAGATGGTGATGTCCTATAAAGGAGCATACTTCAGGATAACTATATGTACTGAAGAAATTCAAATTGCAAGTTGTAAATCCTTCTGAATTTGTTAATGAAATGTTTGTTTCTGGTTAACTTTTTGTACTGAAGGAATTCAAATTGCAAGTTGTAAATCCTTCTGAAATTGTTAATGAAATGTTTGTTTCTGGCTATTCTCTCGAGTTATAACACAATAGAATAGGACATATTCATTGTAAAAGAACAAACAACATGTCTAGTCTATACCTTATCTCTAAATGTAGGGGTAAGAAAGTGAAGAAATATAAAATTTGTGCGTGGATTAAAATTATAGGAAAGTCGTTTAGGCGGATGAACCGAAGTACAGATTTTCTGAAGTTGGTACACTCAGATATCTGTAACTTCAAGCACTTCTCCATAAAGGACATGATGAAATATTTTATTACCTTCATTGATGATTGCTCTAAATATGCTTTCGTCTATCTTCTAAAATCGAAAGATGAAGCATTCGACAAGTTCAAATACTTCAAGGAAGAAGCTAAACGTCAAATGGGACAACTCAAGAGACTCAGAAGCGATCGAGACGGAAAGTATCGTTCTCTTGAATTGGTATCATTTTGTAAAAAATATGGAATTGTCAATGAAAGTATGAAACGACTCCTCCGTATTTTCCTCAATCTAATGGAGTAGAAGAAAGGAAGAATTGTACCTTGATAAAAAAATTATGAACTTTATGCTATTAACATCAGGTCATTTCTGGAAAGAAGCTACATATGGACACAATGACCCACAGAGAATATTAAACGGATTATACTATGACTACAACCAAATGCCTCCAACCCTCTTACAACCGCCACGTGGCGGCCGTCCATTGGAGAAGGGGAGAGAGGTAGGACATGGTGGCTGTCTGGGTGGCCGCCACATAGAAGGAACGCCAACGTGGCAGCTGTTCATTGGATGGAGAGGTGGGGCTGGGTGTGACCCACATAGCAGAGGGGAGAGAGAGTTGTAAGAATGTTGTAAGCATTTGGTAGTAAACTTAGCATTATTGATATTAAACACCAGTCACCATTAAATTCGGAGTGTGGTGCTTCCAGGGTAGTACTACTACCCGTGTCTAATAGTATCTGACATGCGTAAGGCTTCTCCATTGAAGTAGTATCATACAACCATAATCTTTAATGGAAATCTGTACAAAGTTTAGAATCTAAAGAGTAGCCAAGTGATTGGTTCAATTAGGTTATATTTAAATGAGGGCAGTTTCGAGGGGTTGAGTAACCACCTGTGGTGGTGGCCAATTTAGGATCTGCTTGGCAATTGTGGGAGTAGCGGTTATGAGGTATTTTTAGAATACAGGTTATGAACGGTTTTGAAGTGTCCGATTTTGAGTGGTTTTAAGTAGTGGCTTTTAAACCAATCCAATCTATGCTTGGTAATTCATTAACAAGCGGTTCTCAAATTTTTTTACAAGAATAAAATTATCTATATGTCCATATATAAACAAAAACTCTTCCAACATTTCATTTCTGATGTTGAAGCCTGTTTGATGCATGATTCTTGAAGATGTCTTTATGTGTGTATCATACAGTGTTCGATTTCTGCAATAATCAAAAGGATTTGTGAAGGCTGCATGAAAATGAAGTTTTTTGTGAATCGTCTCCATTACTTAATTATATTGGAAGTGTGAATAACAATGTAATACTTGATTTCTGCATATCTTAAGCATTTTTTATAGAAATTTGATTTTGAAAATTTTGAAAATTTCGGATATTAGTAAGTTATAATTATATACTTTTGATGAGAATATATATAAATGGAATAAAATAATAAAATCCCTCAAATCCCGTCGATTTGGGGTGTTTATAAAGACACCCAAAATTACATTACAACGATTTTGGAATTTTTTTAGCCGACCAAAATCAGTATTTCAAAAAAATTTAACAAGCAAGATTTTTTAAAATACTTCATAAACGGTACGTTTAAAAACACCCCAAAATCAATAAAATACTGTTACTAAGCAGACCCTTAAGATTATGAAAGAAGTCTTCTCTCGCGGTCAACAATATACTAGAATGAGAAATCCTATCACTTGCTGTACACTCTCAAAAACTAACAAGTTAAAAAAAAATGCAAGTATTTTATGAAGATCAAGATTAACAAATACTCCTCAAGAGGTCATATCCTCATCTATATTTGTATCCGTATTTGACATGATACATCCTCGACACTCATCTACTCTTATAATGAGGCTTGAAAATTGGTCAAAATTGAGCCGTCTAAGCCGTTTGTAAATCCTCTACCATTAATTAAAAAATTAATATTGCACAAAAAAAATTGTTGAAAAAATATTAAATTTGTTATAAACAATATCATGGAGAATCGAACCTAACCAACCAAGGTGAATGCCTCCCACCTTAACCACATGAGGTAGAAGAAGTGTTTGGCTATTGTTATAATATTACGTAGTTAAACAATTAGTTAAAATTTATTTATTTTTTAATTTTTAATTACGTGAAAATATATGTATGGCTTAGATGGCTAGCATTTTTAAGACATTTTATAAAGAGTAGAGATATATCCATAACAAATTATAATTAAAATATAATTAAAATGTAAACATATATATAATAAATTTTAATTCAAATATATTTAAATATTCAAAATATTTTACAGTAATATTAGAAAAAAAATATTTTACGTGCAACGCACATACATTTACTAGTATCAAATAAAGACAGCATACATTTAACTTTAAGCTCCAAAGTGATTCAAAATATGGTTGCAAGTGATTTGGCATGATTGTGCCAAACAGAACTTAGATACAAGAAAATAACATTTCTTTGCAACAATTTTTTCTGGAACCTTTGGAACCTAGTTACTATACAAAACATGCATATATAAGAATATGATTAAGATATAATGAATGAATATGTATATTGATATGTTTCTGTGTGACTCCATAGTGTTACACATATCTTTTTTTAATTTTTCTTAAATCTAAATCGTGCTCCTGATCGTATCCCTGTCTATGTAACCTAGATGAAGACATTGACCATATTTTTTGTTCAAACCACTATACTTTAAATATATACCTATATACCCGACCTTTTTAACCAAACAAAAAAAAACCCAGCAAGGATCATATATCCTAACTTATATTCAACCAAGAATGGACAAACAAGTTAGTTTCAACAAAAAATTATCATGAATATCTCATCCTAGTTGGAAAAAGCGTTCTACACATTAAATTACCTATTAAACTTAACAAGCAAGGATGTCGTAGCTTTTCTCACATCATTCACAGTACGTATACTTCATCCTCTACAGCAGCAAAGCCTAAGGCAATAAGAAAGAGAGATGAAAAAATGAAGTAGATATTAGGAGCATAGACGTTAATTATAATCTGATTTCATTAACAAAACATTTTACCTTTAAGACAAATGGCTTATGCATCATAGTAAGGAACTCACTCAAAAGTTGTCAGCGAATGATGATGTGCAAAGAACTGGTGATTTTATAACTCTTCGCTAAATGAGAACAAAAGCCTGAAGTGTTTGAGAAACAGCTGTCAGGACACATACATCTCGAAGTTGGATTCAAGAATAAGCAAGAAGACAACAAATAATGTTTCTTGAATTAGGTATTAAATTAAAAGGTTGTACATGAAAAATATGACAGGCATGTCTCTCTTGAATACATTATGGAGAATCTTTAACAATATATAGTCATTGACTCTCACATTCCCTAAGTTTTGCTCAAGATTGTTATCTTTGTATACTTAGGCCGATTGCTTATTTGATAAAAACTCCCTTAAACCCCGATCCCTACTTCCTTAACCCATATCAGACAATTATGGCCCAAGAGACCTCGCAAACAGAGTAAAAAATGTAAGTTACCTGAATTTCGTGAAATTGCACAGAAGTCCTATTTCTCTTGGCATTTGGGAGCAGCCATATACTGGGGAGATGTTCCCCTGCTGCCAGAGCTAGCATACACATCATCACCAGCAACATTTTCTGAAGGTACTATGATGGAGGATACCTCGAGTTCAGTGGAAAGCATCCTCTAGACTTCGGATTTGATGACATGATGGAAAGGAATCAGCCTTCACTACAAGCTACACGTAAGGAAGACCGAGCTGAAGGTGACAGACAATATCTTATACTCTGCTTCTTCCACGAAAGAGACGATCTTCTTGGGCATCATCTGTTGGGATAGACCCAAGAAATATGGTGCCTTATTGAAAGCAGAAAGCAATTCTGCATCCAGCAGCCAAATCTCTTTGTCATAAGCTTTATGATTGCCTTCAAATTGGGCGTTGTTTATGTTAAGAGTGAAGAGCCTGCAGGAGAGTGCCAAAGCTTTGGGGAATTCTAAACTCCTTTCCTGCATGGTCAATGCTTTCGTCTTTACTCTTCGGTGAACCTGTGCTTCTGTAAAAACGAGGATAGCCTTCCAGTGGAGATGTTGCGTTGTTCCCGAAAAAGGGAGAGGTAGGTCGGGCTTGAAGCTTGCCTTGATGTATGTGCTAGAAAATAAATTGTGCTTGAATAGGTGGTGATCCCTGGAGCCTCCTCCGAGGATGTCTTAGCAGAAATTGATCCTCGAGAGGACAGTAAAGTGAGAATTGTAAAATATTTGACTCAATTTGGAAATCTTCAAGATGTAAACAAAAACGAGGTCATAAGAATCATAGGTGTAGATAGCATTTAAATCCATTACTACACATGTTCAGTGATTGACCATTTAATCACATCCTTCTTGAACACGTGAACACTTTAGTAGACTTCTGTATCAATTTGATATTGCATTCAAATATAGCTTTCCTTATAAATAGGGTGTGATGTCAGAGCTTAGATATTATCTGGTAAGTGCAATTGGTAGAGAAGAGTGAAACTTAATAATCATCAAGAAAAATGTAAATTTGTTATAACCAAAATACAAAGTAAAAGAAGAAAATGAGGCACAATATTGCAAATATTGTGACCAAAAATTGGTATAACACCAACAGACACAATCTTTCAACAATTACAAAGGAATAAAATCAAAACCCAATATTATTTCTGAATAGCAAGTTATATGAATGCAGAATGAATTCAACAAGGAGATGGTTGCTCAAATTTGTTTCCAGACCAAAAGCATGTATCTTGTTGCATAAAATTAATGCAAAATAATCGAAACAAGAAAGCAAACGAAATTAAATATTTGTTTTTCCAACAGGACCTGCTCCTCCAAGGCTCCAACCACGGGTCAAGAAAAAAGTAGGTCATGGGGAGCACCAAGAATTCCATAATGCTCCAGATAATTGCAGTAAGTGGGCTTATCCCCTAACTAAGACCATTGCTACCAAGGTTTTGAAAAACAAACTTCCACTTCTTTAACTTCACGGGAACGAAGCCAATTTGGGTATTGTAAGCTTCTGTCACGTCGATGGAATCAACAAAAACTGAAACATATTTAGTTGCTAGAAGATGTGTGTTAGCTCCAGACAGCAAGAGATTCCTTACCTACAGAATGAAGGGAAAAGTATCTTAAGTTTATGATAATAGAATAGTTGTACTCAAACAGTTAACACTAAAATGTGGTATTCATGATGGAAATTCACATGATGAAGAAAAAACAAAAATTAAATGTGGTATCATATTTAAAATTAATTTGATAACAAAAAAACCCATACTCATGATGGAACTTGGCTTCACCGGCTAAGTCGTGGCATCAGCTGAGGGAGGTTCTCAAAAGAAAATGAGTTTTTGAAAGAAAATTAAAAAGGGCATCCCAGACTCCCATGTGCCACGAGGCTCCTGATAACTCAGGGTCCGAGGAGGGTCAACATATATACAACCATGTGCCACGAGGCTCCTGATAACTCAGGGTCCGAGGAGGGTCAACATATATACAACCTTAACCCCCAACTCGAACACAACATCCTACAAGATTGCAAGCGCCAAGCTTCGCTGTCGGGCCAAGCTTGCTCACAACTTTCCAAACGAAAATTGTGAAATGATATACGATATCCAACAGTTAAAATATTTGGAATCCTATACAACTCCACACGTGAATGTTCAAATATCATTCTAGAACAATCTCGCTATAGTCTTCTGAAATTATATCATGTATAAAGCATATTGGTTCCAACTCTCTTCAATTGTTACAAGCAACATATTCAGATTGCAATGTTTGTTCTAGAGCAATCTAAGAACAAAGAAAAAGAAATATAGCATTACCCAAGGTTCTCATGCTGAGACAAGCACGCCTCTTCCAGCTCCTCCTTCGTCAACAACTTGCTCGAGCAATGATACGGCATATCAGAACGTCCAACAACCGTTTCCGCCTCTACGGATTCAACCGAAAAGTGGCTTCCAAGAGAAGACATCAACCTCTCCACAAAACTCGATCTGGACAGACCATACTCCTTCATCCGACACAAGAACTCCATGTGACCCCTCGACGATCTATACTCGGGTGCCCTGGCGGGCAATTTCAGGTACTCCATGTTCTTCGCGTCGTAATCCCACAGGAACGACGTGTGGTGGACCCAACGGGTCTTGGTGATCGACTGCGCGTTCCCGCCGAACTTTCGGGCGCCGAAGGCGTAATCGTTCTCCCGGAGGCGGAAGTCGCCGGACCCACGGAAAACGTCTCCGTACACCCGCCCCGTCCAGGACATGATGGGCTGCGGGTACGGCGGCAGGCCCGGGACGGTGTTCTTGCTGCATATAAGAGTGACGAAGATCGTTCCGTCGTCAACGATGACGGTGCCACCGCCGGAGAATCTCCGGACCACGGGGATGTTGTCGCGGAGCGCGAGGTCGAGGTTGACGAGTTCCGGGAGTTTTCCGGACACGCCCATGACTATGGTGCGGGGGATCGCGCCATCATTGACGATGCAATAGTTACCGGAAGTCGTCCGGAGGAGTTTTTCTTCGAGGTGGAGTTGGTTTAGAATGGGGACTGAGTTTAGTCGGATTAGGTTTATTAGAGGGAGGGACATTTGTTTGGATTGGGGAATGAGCATTGTGCGAAATTAGGGTTAGGGTTTTGATCGAAAGTTTTCTATTTGTAGATGTGATTTCTGAGGAATTGAATGATCATACCACTGGAGAAAGTCGGACTGGACATCGACTGTGGTGGCAGCGGCGGAGGCGGCGGTCGCTGAGGCGGCGGGAGGTGGAGATCGCTTGGATGCTACGGAGAGGAGCCTTCTCCCCCGTTGACATCGTGAGTGATAAATTTCTCAAGTTCTTCTTCCCAACAAAATTTTAGGCAAATTCTAAAGGGAGTCCAATTAAGTTAGTCCAAATTTTGGCTTTTTTTTACAAGTTTGTCATCGAAAATTTACTTAGAGACATATTAAATTTTTTTTTATGACTGTCACAATATTGACATTACTTCCAATTGAAAAAACTGTCAATATTTTTGACTGTCCTAATTATTAGGACTGTCAAAAATGTTGTCAACATTGTGACAGCTCTAAATAATTAGGACTGTAAAAAAAATTGATAGTCCATCCTATTAGAAGGACTGTCAATTTTGTTTACAGTCCTAAGAAAGGCGTAGAAGAAGAAGAAGAAGCAGCGGCACCAGCGGGAGCGCGGCGGAGGCGCACGCACGCGTGTGTGTGGCTGCGCACGGCGGGGGGGACGGAGGGTTGGGGCTAGGGGTTAGGGTGTATCACCGTCATCGACGCCCTCTACCGCGCCGGCCAGGTCCCCCGTGTGTCACGTCCCGATCTTCCGCAGGATTGGTCTTCCCCGCTAGGCGCGAATCACTGCGCCAGCGCTCCCGCGGGATGATCGTTCTCATCAGGGCGTGATATCGCGAGAGCACAAGCTACGCCCGCGCAAGGCCATGATCCGAACAGGCGGAGAAATAGCTAAGCCACAGAGTCGCACAAATAGTCTCCAATGCAGCAGAAAATTTTGAACGACACGAGTAAACGGCCGTTCGATAACTAGTTCACAAAGTCAGTATAGCGGAAGCATCGAATGAACACAACTATAAAACAAAAGCAAACTCTTTATTGATAATCAAGAATTATTACAAGCGACGCTAGGCCGAGATTACAAGTCGCTCAAGCTCTCTCTCTCTCTCTCTCTCTCTCAAACATATAAAGGCATGCCAAGCGGCTTACAACTTGGGATGATCCATAGGCGATGTTCCAACATTATGTCATGTATATGTGCCTCAGCTGCGGGCGTAACACTCCAAGGCTCCAGAGCGAACTCCATGTCTTAGCTCGCACAAGGGGATACTCCGCACCGAATGAGGTTCTCCAGCACCCTGCAAGCAATCTGGTGGATTATCAGTACATGAATGCACTGGTGGGGAGGCTTCTCGCCCGCTCGAGAAATTCAAACACGTTATATTAGTTTCGTGTACAATCTATTAAGTTATCTTTCTAGTCTTGTCTTATGATCAGTTTTATGGCAATGATATAATGCCTAACTCGTGTGGCAGTGCGATACAAGAGAAATGCGACGAAACTTACCAACTTATCATTCGTCCTTCCCTGTCCAATCCATAAAACCAAGTTAACCAAACACGAATATACACATATATATATATATATATATATATATATATATATATATATATATATATATATAAGGTAACCAATAATCTTATAAGCAAACACAAGTGTTACTAACGTGTTTCTGACTCAGGTGAACGACATACACAAATTTGTGATACTCATATTACTTCGTGACTCAGGTTGTACAGATTTCTCAGATGTCTTATACTCAAATTATTCAAGTGTGTTCAGAGGTTTAGATTTCGTGGTTCAATTAACGATCTGCACGCAAAGTGTATCGTACCGTCCGTAGGAACCATAAACCTATGCACAGACAGTCCATGACCATTGATGATCAACACTAAGATTTTATGATATGCAACATTTTAAGACCTTTGAATGAAAATAACTACTTGACACAGTGCGAATGCATATACTCGTTCAGAAATCTCATGATCATGTGAGTTCTATTCAATGCACAGTTATGCTGATGTTTTACTACTTATTGCATCTTCTATTTCGGAAGTTGCCTTGGCAACTCAAATGTTCCGAAGCCTTTCCATGTTTTTATTACTTGGCTCAAAAACGACTATTTTGATAGTCATCCTGCCTCATGTAGGTAAACCATGTTCTGTGTTGTGCTTCCATACCGTGGCATTATCGCAGTGACAAGCATTGCGTATAAGATAGATAGCATAAGGACATCAACTCGACTAGTTCTAGACAATAAGGCGGAGTCTACTTGCACGGAGCTAAGGTAGCATGCGAGGGTCTAACTATAAGCTAAGTTTTATTTCCATATTCTAACACAAGCAACACAAGATGGGATTATTCCCTTAGCTAGGTACATTATATTTTTATTAGAATGCAATGGGTGATTCGCCTAGCGACTAGCATGTATCGTCCATATTTTTAATTGTGCAGGCTAAGTAAAGACAGGTTCATCGTAGCCATCCACCTTAGCGATGATTCGCCTCGGCCGAGCGATACTCTGAGCACGTCTTTGAAAGTCTAAGTTTGAACTCCTGAAGGGCCAAGTCTGAATTCATTTGCCTCAAGCGAGTCTTTTCGCAGAGCAAGGCGGGTTGGATCGTCGCACTTGTGACGTTTGAATCGGCTATCCGCATTGATGCGAAGCGGGTCGTTACATTATACACCACTTAGAATAAGTCTCGCCCTCGAGACATCCGAGTGTGAATCGTCCTATCGCACACTATCGAATCTATCTCAAGCATATCACTCAGTATCACTTAGACCCGTTCGAACACAACTTCCTACTCATTTTTTCACATTCGTGTCGCACGCGTGCTTAGTCCATTCCATTTGAACGACTCTAGCACTCAATCCAAGTTGGCTATATTACTCGAATGTCGTATTCTATGATTCAGTCTCTACCGCGCCTTTGCACGAAACTTATATCACTTAACATGGGGCAGGATCTATTGTGTACGATGATCTTAGACTGAGGCCAACTTATCCAAATTGCTATACTCGTCGAATCTAACATATTCACTTGCACTAGTATTCGATATCAGCATATCGTGAGTTTGGATCGTACACATATTCAAGACGTCCCCCAAACATATGCATATCAACCAACTTAGCGATAACAAAGTCTTTGCACTCAAGTTTAACATATCACTGAGTCTTGGATCGTACACACGTTTAAGGCATCCCTTAAACATATGTATTCAACCAAACTTAGCGATAGTGAAGTCGGATAAGCTACTTGCGAAAATCTCAAGGGTTCTAGTTTACGAATCACAATGATACCTTAAACGGGGTTAATCAAAATCCACGTTATTTCTAATCCCCCTCAATTCAAGCATTTTACAACATGCAAGCACGATCTATCCGATCGAACGACTAGCGTCCAAGTCCTCTCATCCAGTCTGTTCGTGTTAAACATCAACTTCTAGCACACACTTATCGTTTCAAGTCTAACTCTAAGTCTTGCTGCCCCAGTTCTATATCTTTTCCAAGTAATACTCTAAAGTCGGTCACACAAGTTCTTTCACTCGGTATAGGGTCGTCTACCTAACCGCTAGGTCTGCTCACAAAGTCATAGGTACAGTTCACGTTCACGATTCTCATCGTACAAATTCGTTGCACAATACTCGACTCAATTCCTAAGGTCAAACCATTATTCTTTATACGGGGTATTCTATCCAAGCTCGTTTCACTCACTTTCTAAACATCAAGAATATATCATCCTATCCATATCAACATGTTCATTATATAGGATTTGAGTCTGTTTAGCAAAACTGTTCCTAAGACACGTTCGTTCAATCAAATCCACGATATATCCATGTCGCATGTCGAACCTAACGATTCGCATAATCAATCTCCTCGAATACGTTTTTGATAGAATCCACATATCCAATCTTTCTAAGTCTAGACCACTAGTCATGATTAAATTTATGATAACCGATCTCAATTATAAACTCTAAGTCATCCAACACGATTCATATATCCGTTCACGAAACCATCCAGCATAACTTACTTTACGTTCTAGACTAATTCCTACTCGAAATACTTTCGATTCACTTGTATCCTGAAACTTGTCTTATCGTGTCGAACCACAAGTCAAGACGATCCTTCAATTGTCATGCTCCGGTCTTTCATAAGTTTAATTATCCCTGATGGACGTAAAATTATCACGGCAATATTACCGCAGGATAATCGTCCTAACCCGGACGTGATGCATGTGCAAGCAAGGAGTTACGCTCGCACAAGACAAGAATGTCAATATTATAGTTATTATCGAAATAATCAAGATACCTTATCGTTATACTTTATTTCATCCAAGTTATATATTGATCCACCAAGTCATATTCATCTAATAATCGTTCATGATGTGATCATAATTTGTCTAGCCAAATCGCCCAACGATGTTATTGTTCGATCAATCCATACTCTACTTCTAGCATTCCTCAAATAACTAAGTTCAAAATCTTTGTTACGCTCCATTTTATCGAGTTCGTCTGAATAATCATCAGACATGTTTGTAATGCTCTGCTCCGCAAAAAGGCTTTAAGCTAGAATTACAGATGGATCAAACCGATGGAATACAAGTGGTACGGGAAATTGAGATGCATGGTGTGATGATGTTGTATTGCTTAACTTGGCCGGATGGGATATCTTATACAGCGTGGTTCGAATGTATGATTATTCCAAGTTAGAAGACTGTACATCGCGTCGGATCATTCATGTGGGATCGTGGCATAGAAATAATATTTATATAAGTGAGTGGATATGTCCCTTCTCCTCTACTCATTCATGTCCTAATAAAATGAATGCTAGTGTTGCTTTGTTGTATGTCATAACTATATGTTGCTCTAAACCACACAATAATAATGATGCTTTATGTTCAATGCTGCTGAAACTAATGAAACACATGAATAATGAACTGCTAGTATTATTGATATAAGAATGCTATAAAGTAAGTCTGCCATAAGAAATAAGTAATATTATGCAATTTACTTCACATGCTGTTAATACTGAGAATAGAACATTGAACATAGATACAGGTATAAGTACATCAGTGCACAGTGACTATGAAGGAAATGATGCATATGTGAGTTTAATTGTGGTTTGGTACCACCGGGCCACGAGAAGGTCGGTAAGTTGGGACCTACGGTCACCAACCGATATGAGAATGAGTAAAACAAGAAGGATCAATAATGCGAGACTTTACTTACATCTTTTACCATGCAATTTATGCTTAGATATCATTTTCATAGTCATTGCATGGTCAGGGATAAATTGTGCATAAGGTTTGGTTAGTTTTCTCGAACAAGATGCACCGGGGCACCGAGATCGTTCGTCCTAGGAGGAAATATAGTGCTTTGGTAGCACTAGGTATAAACGAGATATTCATTGGGGATCACAACCTCATGAATGGCGCTTCGTACGCCCTTCGAAGTCCTATATGACATGTCCCTCGTGGTGCGAAAGCATACCACTAATGATTCTCATATAGTTAGGCTACATACTAACGAGAATATTTATGCAGGCTTAACGTTATATCGGTTAAGAATAATTTGTATTAATTATGTTGTGGCTAATCCTTGTTTTATAGGGATACGACGAGTGGGCTGTTGGTAAGAATCGTCGTTAGACGATATGTACATATTTTACATATATTCAATCTATCCTACTGTTTTCAAAGTATGTTTCATTAGGCTGTTGAATACTCTGATCATTGAAATGAACCTAGTTCCTAATAGAAAGATCGCTAAGTTAATATGCATGCTCTTTACATGAATACTTAGTGTCGGTATAGACGAGTGGGCTAGTTTTTGCTTACTAGTATGTGATATGTACTGACTCACGTTTGTGGGCATCCCCAGGTACTCAACATTGGGAAAGTGGCTGGAATGGTTCCGAGGCATCGAAGTATTGTTGGGGCGCGCAAAAGCTCTTCTTCCATTAGTGGCATCTTCTGTTATAAAGGACATAATATATGGAATACTATAATTCACTTGTATCAGTGAGAGTGTAAGCTAAGACGGCAAATATCAATATAAGCCAAATTGGCCAAGTATTAGTTGTATTTGAGATCTTTGTAAATCTTTTGTAAGCCATATACTCAATTATCATTATCAATAAAGAGAAGCTTTTCATTATATCCATTGTGACTTCAATTTGTCTGTTTAATTTTGCTGTGATGTAGTTGTTTCTGAGATATACCAGCCTTGTTTATCATCTTGCCTTGTACAAGTGCACTCTAGGCTTGTACGACATCACGCTCGTGGCTACTTTTAGTTCTTCAAAATCGGGGCGTGACAATGTTTCTGCGTGTTTGATCATCCCCACTGGATATAAAATTACCACGTCAGCGCTCCCGTGGGATAATTATTCTCATCTAGGCCTGATGTTGAGTGTTATATTTTGAACTAGATTCAAGATCGTCCGTCCAAATCAATATTAAGTATGTTATCGCTTACCTCAATCATCGAACCACAATATTTCTTTACTTGTATCAATTTGTGCTATCTTCCAACTATCGATCTTGTATCAAGTTATCCAAATTCGAAACCAAATCATCCGCACTCAAGATAAATTTTATAGAACGATATCCTACTCAATCCAAATTTTCATGCGTGCTATCATTTGTTCGCACTATTATTCCAATTGCACTAACTCTGATCGCATCCTCAATTATTCTATCTCAAACTCAAGTTTTAATTCGTTTAATTCAATTTAAAATTGTTCGTACGATCTACTAAGTTTCCTTAACCAAGATATAAATTCTAATACTCTGAATCCCTATCTAATATAAGCCTTATCCCTTGTTCAATTCATTCTAACTCGTTCGAATCACATCTCGTACGATTATTTCGAATTCGCTTACTTACTAGTCATTACTTGTACTATGGCTTTACAAAATTTTGTCATTTGCTGCTAGACTCGTTTGCAATTCTGAAATTCTTGATTCGCTCGAATATTTCTTAGACGATCAATACACTACTCAAGGTTCGAGCTATACTCTACGGATCTTTAAATCGCTTATTCGTTCCTGAGCTATCGTATACACCACTTTGGAATTGAGTCATCCAAATAAATTATCAATTATATTCGTATCGCTCACTCGCATATCCACCAATTCGTTCCTTAGAACTCCTGCATGATCCCTATGCTTTGCCTCGATAATCTTAATATCTTATATACCTCTATCAATAGTCATCCGCACAACTATATTTTGAGTTGTAACTTATCGATACGAATAACCGTTTGAACTATATCACAAAATCCAGGCACGACTCCCTGGATTCGCCTTAGCGATAGTCCATAATATTTCTATCGATAGCCATTCTAAGTTTGTCTTATCTTAAACGAACGATATCCCAATCTCGCTTGCAACTTACTAGCACCAAGGGTCTTGACTCGCGATACTCAACACAATTTAGCCGAAAGGTTGTGTGCATAGCTATCCGTCCGAACGATAATCTATCTCATCTACTAACCCGCTTGGTAATTATGATAGCTATTCAGGTTTGCACACAACTTGCAAAACTTGCAAATTTTAAGTACGAGTCTATTCCTAAAAAGTCTGACAAAGTTCAACACAAAGGCCTTCGCATAATTATCCCGTTCAAGAAGTCATATCATTCACATGCACTTTCAAAAATATTTAGACTCATTATATGGAATATTCCGTTGGAATATTGAGAGAGAGCATGTGTACAAAACCCAAGAACGAGCTTTCGAAACTGAGAGAATCGATAAGAAGTCCAAGGACGTAAAGCGATGTTATGATACTAATATGTCACGCCCCGATCTCCTGCAGGATTGGTCGTCTCTGCTAGGCGAGAATCATGGCGCCAGCGTTCCCGCAAGATGATCGTTCCCATCATGACGTGATGCCACGCGAGCACAAGCTACGTCCGCGTAAGGCCATGATCCGAACAGGCAGAGAAATAGCTAAGCCACAAAGTCGCACAAATAGTCTCCAATGTAGCATAAAAATTTGAATGACACGAGTAAATGGTTGTTCGATAACTAGTTCACAAAGTCATTATGGCGGAAGCATCGAATGAACACAATTATGAAACAAAAGCAAGCTCTTTATTGATAATCAAGAATTATTACAAGTAGTGCTAGGACGAGATTATAAGTCACTCAAGATCTCTCTCCCTCTCTCTCTCTCTCTCTCTCTCTCTCTCTCTCAAACATATAAAGGCGTGACAAGCAGCTTACAACTTGGGATAATATATAGGCGATTGTAGAAGAATACAAATCATGTAGGCCGGATAAGGTGGCCCTTATGCGGCCTGATCATCCTCAGAGATGGGGGCCGCATAAAAGAAATATTGATCAAAATAAAATAAAAAGTTTATTTGCAAAAAGGGAGTTACAACATGTAGCCATCAAGGCCCATATAAATTAAAAACAAGAAGAGGAAGACACGATCAACCAAATAAGCCGTAAGCCTCACGAAGCACATCCGTAATATCCGGGAGCGAACGTATGCCCACACGATAAAACTGGCAGCACACTCCTTCCCTCCATTCCAATGTCTCCCTTTCTTTGGAGTTATGGGCAGCAAGGCAAAATTTGGAGTGGACTCTAGAGGTCGTGTCACGACCCGCACCCGGAAATTCGGGCACGAGTGCGTGGGTACGTCCAGCCTACGCCGTAGAGTCGGCGGTAGTACGCTGTCTAGGTCAATTCCAGATTTACTAAACTAGCTCATTCACAATTAACATAGGCAAGATAATAATGAGAACAGAAACTTAAGATTGCAACTGAAATAAATACGATAACAGATTCAAATGTTTTAGTACAGAAATTCAGAATGAAATCGGGGACAAACCCGATTACTAAGATAAGAAACAGAAATAAAATATAGCTACTGCTAGCTACTCTGCAGCAGAGGTCTCCGGGGTGGGTTTTGGTTCCTCATAGGTATCATCTGTACCCTCATAGGGACCATAATAAGTAGGGGCAAGGTCCTCATCATCGCCTAAATCAACAGATCCAGTCAGGAAAGGAGCAAAGTACACAGTGCACAACAAGGTTAAACTAAATATTTATGACAATTAAATATTAATATCATGTTAGGAACGGCATACAAGAACATCAATATCTCTAAGTTAAATGCTATAAACAGGAATATGAGAAAACAGAAATAATGAAACAGGAAATGAAACTACAACAGTCAGCAAGAAATATAACATGACCAGAAACTATCTGTGTGAACTTGTGTTTGTTTTTAGAATACATAGTTGGCATGTAGGAGTTTATAAGGCTAATCCGGCCGTCATAAATGGCTATTAAACAGGGAAAATTGAGATCCGGCTGAGGTACAGTCGCGTACCAACAGCTATTAAACAGGGCAGGGGAAAGGGTAAACTACATGCCTTCTAGTATTCTCCCACCCGACATGAAAAACAAGACATGAACTCCAAATATTCAAGACATGAAATCCAACATTTCTAATACTAGGTGTAATCATCAAGGGTACTAGTAAAGCAGAGAATTAATTATCACAATATAAAGATTTAACTTGAAGTGCAGGTACTTGCCTGTTGTTTGGATCTGATTAATTTGGTTCTTGGGGAAATTTTTTAGAGATGAGTCCAAAAGCTGAAATAGACATTACCATCACGCTCAAAAGATGTCAAATAGCTAGAAACGCCTATCCTTGGGTCCAATTTGGAGACAAGGGCAAAAATGGCAGTTTCGGGTCAAAACGGGGTCCGCCGGTGGGCCCGCTTTGCACCGAAAACGTGTCCGGGTCAAAAGTCTCCAAATTCACCAAACTTAGTGTCAACAGGTCAGGAACGCTGATACGAACCCAACGGAACTTCCAGATTTGGATTCCGATGAGCCGAACACAAAATCGCCCGTCGAGCGGGACCTGTGGGGCCCACGACACGCGATTTTGTCAACGTTCTCAGAATCGAACCAAACTTGACCCACAGGACCAGCGTATCGCTACGAGTCTGATGGCGCAAGTTTCGTCTCGATCTGAGGAGTGTACAAGAAGTTAGGGCAAATTATCAAAAAGTCGGATACGGGGCGATGTCCGCGGATACGCGTTGATTCCGGTGTACACGCACACCTGAATCAGCTTCCACAAAATCTCACACATCCGTATCGACGACGCGCACGTATCTGTGAAGACCGCACGCGACCAAGTCGTCCCGTTTGGCGGGGCGCACTCAGTTCCGGGGTAAAACAGTGTCTGATTTTTTCTGTTTTTGGATCGCGGTGTGCGATCACCACAGGACGCGATACCCCGAACGGTTTGTCCGGGCACCGAGAGGGTCATACAGGCTTTCCAACACAATTTGCGGAATCGAAAATAGAGCTACGAGGCGAAAGTTACACGCACCTGAAGGGGACCCGAAAATCAGGGTCGAGTCGTGTCCGACTCGTGTCGGACACGGGAAGAAGAATTAGGGCTAGGGTTAGGGTTTGGGACGCTGTGGCGGTGGCCGGTGGCCGGCACGGCGGCGGGGAAGCCGAGGCTGGCTGGGGGGCTGCGGCGGAGGGCGGCGCAGCACGGCGGCGCGCTGGGAGGCGGCGGAGGCGGTGCTGGCTGCTGCTGGTGCTGCTCGAGACAGAGGAGGAAGGAGGAGAGGGGAGGAGGTGCGGCGCCGAGGGAGGAGGGCGGCGCTGGGCGGCTCACGGCGGCGAGGGTGGTGGAGCGTGGCGGCTAGGGCGGCGCCGGCGAGGAGTTAGGGTTACGGTGAGCTGGAGGAGGAAGAAGAAGAGGGGGCGGTTTAAATAGGGTCGGGGACGGTTGGGGGAGGCCGAGCACGGCGGAGGCGAGGGCGACGTGGCCGCGGAGAGCGGCGCTGCGCGCGGAGGGCTGCGCTGCGCGCGGAGGGCGGCGGAGAAGTCTGGGGACGTGGGGGCTGGGTCGTGCGGGTTGGTGGGTTGGCGGGTCGGGTCTGACCAACCCGACCCGACCTGATAAGAGCGGGCTGGGCTGGAGGCTATCGGGCTCGGCCCACTGGGCCGGGCCGGCCCAAAAAACCTAAAACAAAATAATAATAATAATAATTATTATTATTATTATTTTTAAAAAAATAGTTAATTAAATAATTAATTAAAAAATTGTTTTTAGGCATTTAAAAATAGGTCTGAGGCCCAGAAAAATCCAGAAAAATTACCCTAAGTCCAATTTTTCATTTTACACCCAAAAATATTATTTTCATGATATTTTAATATTATTTATTGACAATTAAAAATTATTTGATAATTAAGAACCTTGATTTTAATTTCAGAAAAATCCCAGAAAATTCCAGAAAATTGGGAAAAATCCAAGATTTAATAATTTGAAAATTCAGGGGGTTTACAACCTACCCAACTTACAAAAATTTCGTCCTCGAAATTTAAGAATAACAAGGCACGAAAGGAAAGGCCGAGAAATAAAATATACCTCAGGGTTCAAAAAGATAGGGGTATCGCTCCCTAATCTCGTCTTCTCGCTCCCAGGTGGATTCGCCGGGAGAATGGTGCTTCCAAGCTACGCGAACCAGGAAGATAACCTGGTTCCGTAGAACTTTCTCCGATCGATCCAGTATCTCCACGGGTTGCTCTTGGTAAGTCAGACTTGGGCCTACTTCGAGCTCTGAGTGATCCAAAATGTGGCTGGGATCTGACACGTACTTTCTCAGCTGCGACACGTGGAAGACGTTATGGACTCCATCCAGAGAGGGTGGCAATGCCAGACGGTATGCCACTTCTCTGATTTTCTCCTGTATGCCAAAAGGTCCAATAAATCTTGGGCTGAGTTTTCCACTCCTTCCGAACCTAATGGTGCCACGTGTCAGAGAAATCTTTAAGAATACCAGCTCTCCAACCTTTAATAAAGTCATAATCAAGTCTTAGTTCCATAATCAAAATATTTAAATTGACTTGAATTTCATAAATTTAATTACCTCAAATTCCAAGGGCCTTCGGTGGCTATTTGCCCAATGTCGTTGCCTGTCTTGGGCCACTCGAAGTCTGTCCCTTATTTGCTTTACCTTCTCAGCTGAATCGATTACCATCTCTGGTCCCAGTAGGGCTCTTTCTCCAATGTCGTCCCATGATAGCGGGGTACGACATCTTCGTCCATACAGAGCTTCAAATGGAGTTATCTCAATACTTGCTTGGTAACTGTTATTATAAGAGAACTCCACAAGATGTAGATAGTCTTCCCAGGATCCTCCAAAATCCAGAACACATGTACGGAGCATATCTTCAAGTGTCTGGATTGTACGTTCCGATTGTCCATCGGTTTGGGGATGATAAGCTGTGCTGAATTTGAGTTGAGTCCCCAAGCTGGCTTGTAAGCTCTTCCAGAAGTGAGAGGTGAATCTTGAATCTCGGTCGGAGACAATACTTACTGGGACTCCATGCAGTCTGACAATGTGTCTGATATATAAATCTGCCAGCTTTTCTGTAGATAGCCCCACTTTGAAAGGTAGAAAATGTGCAGACTTGGTCAGTCTATCTACTATCACCCAGATTGCATCCTTTCCATTAGGTGTCCTTGGAAGTCCGGAAACAAAATCCATTGTAATATGTTCCCACTTCCACTCCGGAATGGGTAGGGGTTGAAGCAATCCTCCAGGTCTTTGTCTTTCTGCCTTGACTTGTTGGCACACTAAACAACAAGATACGAACCTGGATACTTCTCTTTTCATGCCATGCCACCAAATATGCGTCCTCAGGTCCTTGTACATCTTGTTGGCTCCTGGATGTATAGAGTATTGCGATCTGTGCGCCTCTTGCATAATTTCTTCCCTTATGTCTCCTTGAGGTACACATAATCTATCGCCATGCCTCAGTGATCCATCTTCATGAATTCTGAAATATTCTACTAATCCAGCTTGCACTTGACCTCGAAGGCTTCGCAGGCATTCGTCTTGAAACTAAGTCTCCTTGACCTTATCCATTAAAGTAGACTGAATCTGCAAGTTCATCATTTGGCCTTCTTTTCCTGGAATAATTACTTCAATACCTAAACTTTCCAAGTCCTCTAGCAGGTGTCTGTCCATAGTCAAGTACATCGCCATAGGATATCTGCTTAGAGCATCAGCAACTACATTGGCCTTCCCAGGATGATATTGAAGGGTGATATCAAAGTCTTTCATTAGTTCCAGCCACCTTCTTTGCCTCATGTTCAGCTCTTTCTGAGTGAAGATATATTTTAGACTTTTATGGTCCGTAAATATTTCCACCCTTTCTCCATAAAGATAATGCTTCCATAGCTTAAGAGCAAAAATGACAGCTGCCAATTCTAAATCATGAGTTGGATAGTTCTTTTCATGAGGTCGAAGCTGTCTAGAGGCATATGCTATTACTTTCTTGTTCTGCTCCAAGACACAACCTAGACCTTTTCCAGAAGCATCACTATAAATAGCGAAACCTCCGGTTCCAGAAGGTAAGGTCAGAATAGGGGCAGTAGTCAGCCTTTTCTTCAATTTCTCAAAAGCATGCTGACATTCATCAGTCCAGGTGAACTTTTCATCCTTCCTTGTTAATTTTGTCATGGGCTCCGCAATTCTTGCAAAGTCCTTCACAAACTTTCGATAGTAGCCAGCTAGTCCCAGGAAACTTCTAATCTCTGCTACCGAGTCTGGAGTGGGCCAGGATTCTACTGCCGCTATCTTCTTAGGATCTACTGCTATTCTATCTCCAGTCACAACATGTCCCAAGAATTCTACTTTGTCTAGGAAGAAAGCACATTTAGATAATTTTCCATAAAGTTTTTCCTTCCTCAAAGTCTCCAATGCTAACCTCAAATGTTCTTCATGTTCTTCGGGGGTCTTGGAGTAGATCAAAATATCATCAATGAAGACCACTACAAATTTGTCTAGGTATGGCTGGAAAACTCTGTTCATTAAGTTCATAAAAACTGCTGGAGCATTCGTCAACCCGAACGGCATTACTAAGAATTCGTAGTATCTGTTCCGGGTATTGAAAGCAGTTTTAGGGATATCTTCCTTTCTCACCCTTACTTGGTGGTAACCAGACCTCAAATCAATCTTTGAAAATACCCGAGCTCCACTTAACTGATCAAATAAGTCATCTATCCTAGGCAGGGGATACTTATTCTTAATTGTTAAGGCATTCAAGGCCCTATAGTCAATACACATTCGGGATGTTCCGTCCTTCTTGGGCACAAATAATACTGGAGCTCCCCAGGGTGAGACACTAGACCTAATGAAGCATTTGTCTTCTAGCTCTTTGATTTGCTCATTTAGTTCTATTATCTCCTTCTTGTTGATTCTGTAGGGATTTTGAGATACTGGTGCTGCTCTTGGCACTAAGTCAATAGAGAATTCAACTTCTCGGTCTGGGGGTAAGCCTGGGAGATTCTTAGGGAAGACATCAAGGTATTCAGAGATGATAGGTAGTGACAATTCTTCTGTTATTAGGGCTCCACAAATTTTGTTATCACCCATTTCTCTAGAACCTCTAGCAAATTCAAATTCTGGCTTGTCAGGGGGCCTGAAGATTACACTACCTCTGTGGCAGTCTATAGTGGCATGATGTTGACTTAACCAATCCATACCCAGTATAATATCAAAACTGGGAACTGGCATTACAAGTAGCCTAGCATACAGTTCTCTTCTACATAATATAATAGGACAATTGTTACAGGCATCACTAACCGAAATAATTCCTCCACCGGTAATGATCTTATAACAATTCCCAAGGGGTTTAGTGATTAAGCTATGCTTCATAAGAAAATCTACTGACATGAATGAATGTGAAGCTCCAGAGTCAAACAAAGTAATAGCTGGTATTGAATTTATAAGCACAGAACCTGTGATCACGTCTGCTGTGGCTTCAGCTTCTTCCAGAGTCATTGCATAAGCACGGCCTTGCTGCGGTGCACCCCTCTGTTGCTGCTGTTGCTGCTGAGCAAAGCGTTGTTGTTGTGTTGGAAGCGGGAGTCCCCTCTGTTGTACTGCTGGGGCCCTGGCCTGGACGGGAGCCTTGGGTGCAGCGGTGCGTCCTTGAGCAGCTGGACAGTCCCTCATTTGATGCGCTGCTGAGCCGCAGTAGAGGCAGGCACCTAGCCTCTTCCTGCAGACTTGCCAAGTATGACCTGGTTTTTGGCAAAAGTTACAAGCAGCAGCTTGTTGGTTCTGTCCTTGAGCCTGGTGTTGGGGTGCTGGAGCTCGAGGGAGAGGACGCTGAGTTTGCTGCGGGGCCCTCTGCTGTTGTTGTTGTTGTTGAAAAGGGCGTTTGTTGGGTCCCGCATTTCCGGTATCTCTCTCTCGTTTCAGTTTATGCCCCATATCTCTCTCAACGCCTTGTGCCACGCTCAGGATTTCTTTATAGGTGCGAGCTCGGCTGGTGGTGACAGCAAGGCGAATATCCGGAGATAGCCCCTTCTTGAATCTACGGGCTCTGTCCTCCGGGGTATGAACCATGTACTCCGCAAAGTGGCTTAACCTGCTAAATTCAGCAGTATATTCATCAACAGATAGGTTACCTTGTTCCAGTCTCTCGAATTGGCTTTCGAGAGCTTCCCGAGCCACTTTGGGGTAGAATTTCTCCTTGAATAGCCTCTTGAAGTCCTCTCAGGTGATGTCAGGAGTAGATAGTTGGGGTTCATCTCTGAACCAGGTACGAGCAATGTCGAACAGTTGCAGGCTTACGGACTCCACTTTGAGGTCATCAGGGACCCGAGCAGTCTTCAGGAGTCTCTCAACATTCTCTATCCACTCATCAGCATAGAGAATGCCCTCAGTTCCGTAGAATTCCAGGGGTCTGAGATTTTTGAAGTCTTTGGCACTCCCTGGCCTCTTGAGTGATGACTCCTGGGACTTAAGAGCTTCTAAGAGGCTGGTCCGCAGAAGTGCAGTCTGTTCTTTCTGGGATTCCACCAATCCTTGGAACACTCCAAGTAGCTGTGCCCCATCCAGAGTAACTGCCGGAACAGATGGAGGCGACGGGAGTGCAAGAGTCTCGGGCACATTCTGCTCAGCTGGTTCTGATGTGCCTCCTACTGTGTTCCTTGTCTGGACCATTCTGAAAGATTAAGGGATAGGAAGATCAGAATAGAATACTTGAAAATCAAAGGCGATAGGAAAATTGAGCAGAAATGATATCAAGAATTGAAATAAGGACCCTATACTGTGAATGAGCTTTTCCTAGAATCCTCAATCTTATTACATACCCTGTCCTAGGGCATTACCCTATTTTAGGATAGACCTGCATGGGCCACCATAAAAACGTGTCACGACCCGCACCCGGAAATTCGGGCACGAGTGCGTGGGTACGTCCAGCCAACGCCGCAGAGTCGGCGGTAGTACGCTGTCTAGGTCAATTCCAGATTTACTAAACTAGCTCATTCACAATTAACATAGGCAAGATAATAATGAGAACAGAAACTTAAGATTGCAACTGAAATAAATACGACAACAGATTCAAATGTTTTAGTACAGAAATTCAGAATAAAATCGGGGACAAACCCGATTACTAAGATAAGAAACAGAAATAAAAGATAGCTACTGCTAGCTACTCTGCAGCAGGGGTCTCCGGGGTGGGTTCTGGCTCCTCATAGGTATCATCTGTACCCTCATAGGGACCATAATAAGTAGGGGCAAGGTCCTCATCATCGCCTAAATCAACAGATCCAGTCAGGAAAGGAGCAAAGTACACAGTGCACAACAAGGTTAAACTAAATATTTATGACAATTAAATATTAATATTATGTTGGGAACGACATAAAAGAACATCAATATCTCAGAGTTAAATGCCGTAAACAGGAATATGAGAAAACAGAAATAATGAAACAGGAAATGAAACTACAACAGTCAGCAAGAAATATAACATGACCAGAAACTATCTGTGTGAACTTGTGTTTGTTTTTAGAATACATAGTTGGCATGTAGGGGTTTATAAGGCTAATTCGGCCATCATAAACGGCTATTAAACAGGGAAAATCGATATCCGGCTGAGGTACAGTCGCGTACCAACAGCTATTAAATAGGGCAGGGGAAAGGGTAAACTACATGCCTTCTAGTATTCTCCCACCCGACATGAAAAACAAGACATGAACTCCAAATATTCAAGACATAAAATCCAGCATTTCTAACACTAGGTGTAATCATCAAGGGTACTAGTAAAGCAGGGAACTAATTATCACAATATAAAGATTTAACTTGAAGTGCAGGTACTTGCCTGTTGTTTGGATCTGATTAATTTGGTTCTTGGGGAAAATTTCCAGAGATGAGTCCAAAAGCTAAAATAGACATTACCATCACGCTCAGAAGATGTCAAATAGCTAGAAATGCCTATCTTTGGGTCCAATTTGGAGACAAGGGCAAAAACGGCAGTTTCGGGTCAAAACGGGGTCCGCCGGTGGGCCCGCTTTGCACCGAAAACGTGTCCGGATCAAAAGTCTCCAAATTCACCAAACTTAGTGTCAACAGGTCAGGAACGCTGATACGAACCCAACGGAACTTCCAGATTTGGATTCTGATAAGCCGAACACAAAATCGCCCGTCGAACGGGACCTGTGGGGCACACGACACGCGATTTCGTCAACGTTCTCAGAATCGAACCAAACTTGACCCACAGGACCAGCGTATCGCTACGAGTCCGATGGCGCAAGTTTTGTCTCGATCTGACGAGTGTACAAGAAGTTAGGACAAATTGCCGAAAAGTCGGATACGGGGCGATGTCCGCGGATACGCGTTGATTCCGGTGTGCACGCACACCAGAATCAGCTTCCACGAAATCTCACACGTCCGTATCGACAATGCGCACGTATCTGTGAAGACCGCACGCGACCAAGTCGTCCCGTTTGGTGGGGCGCACTCAGTTCCGGGGTAAAACAGTGTCTGGTTTTTCCTTTTTTGGATCACGGTGTGCGATCACCACAGGACGCGATGCCCCGAACGGTTTATCCGGGCACCGAGAGGGTCATACAGGCATCCCAACGCAATTTGCGGAATCGAAAACAGAGCTACGAGGCAAAAGTTACACGCACCTGAAGGGGACCTAAAAATCAGGGTCGAGTCGTGTCCGACTCGTGTCGGACACGGAAAGAAGAATTAGAGCTAGGGTTAGGGTTTGGGACGCTGTGGCGGTAGCCGGTGGCCGACACGGCGGCAGGGAGGCCGAGGCTGGCTGGGGGGCTGCGGCGGAGGGCGACGCAGCACGACGGCGCGCTGGGAGGCGGCGGAGGCGGTGCTGGCTGCTGCTGGTGCTGCTCGAGACGGAGGAGGAAGGCGGAGAGGGGAGGAGGTGCGGCGCCGAGGGAGGAGGGCGACGCTGGGCGGCTCACGGCGGCGAGGGTGGTGGAGCATGGCGGCTAGGGCGACGCCGGCGAGGAGTTAGGGTTACGGTGAGCTGGAGGAGGAAGAAGAAGAGGAGGGCGGTTTAAATAGGGTCGGGGACGGTTGGGGGAGGCCGAGCACGGCGGAGGCGAGGGCGACGTGGCCGCGGAGAGCGGCGCTGCGCGCGGAGGGCGGCGCTGCGCGCGGAGGGCGGCGGAGAAGTCGGGGGACGTGGGGGCTGGGTCGTGCGGGTTGGTGGGTTGGCGGGTCGGGTCTGACCAACCCGACCCGACCCGATAAGAGCGGGCTGGGCTGGAGGCTAACGGGCTCGGCCCACTGGGCCGGGCCGGCCCAAAAAAACCTAAAACAAAATAATAATAATAATAATAATTATTATTATTATTTTAAAAAAATAGTTAATTAAATAATTAATTAAAAAAAATTGTTTTTAGGCATTTAAAAATAGGTCTGAGGCCCAGAAAAATTCAGAAAAATTACCCTAAGTCCAGTTTTTCATTTTACACCCAAAAATATTATTTTCATGATATTTTAATATTATTTATTGACAATTAAAAATTATTTGATAATTAAGAACCTTGATTTTAATTTCAGAAAAATCCCAGAAAATTCCAGAAAATTGGGAAAAATCCAAGATTTAATAATTTGAAAATTCACGGGATTTACAGGTCGAGCAAGAGCCTCCAAAGACAACCCCAACGAGGACAGAAAGATTTCAGCAGCAGACAACTTACCCTCATCCCGTGCCCTCCGTCCAGGCGAAAATACCATAACAACCGGTGGAGAACCGAAAGCTCGTCCCTCACGAGGCCCTCCCAGTTCAGACCCTCTGATACCCGAGCACTAAGACGTAGCGGGGAGGAGACAACGAGGAAGCGAGGCGGGTGGCCAGGGTTCCAAACTAGAATCTCCCTTGGATGACATATTTCACGACGGACCACGGCAGTGGTATTTGTAAAAGAGAGCGACGGTTCGCATGACGGCAATAATTGCAATAATAAACCTAGAAAGCAAGAATCTGACGGTTTGGCTTCTGAAAAGTCTGCATGCAACCAACGGTTAAGTTTCTAAGAAGTCTACAAGAAGGCGGTTAAGCTTCACAAAATGGTTGAGCCAAGCCTTAAAAATGCCAGCTTGGCAGCACGTGTTCATGCTTCCAACAACCATGTGCCCCCAAAAGAAGGCTCAAATTAGGTCGCAGAATCTCCTTGCGGCCCAATAAGGCAACATCCATGAGTCCCAATCAGCCAAAGCAGCTTGGCCGCAGAAGGACCAAACGTGGCGTCCCGTCAGCAGGATTGCCTCTGATACAGAATCTTGAAGAAAAGGATTTTTCGAAGGCCTCAAAAGACGTAAATACACTAAACGACAGAATTCTCACGTTAGCACAGAACTTCACTCTCGATGGATATGTAGTACCATGTGTATAGCACAACTGGCCCCATGCGCCCCAGGCTCCATGCGGTCCCCTGTGTCTCTGGCTCCATGTGTCCCAGAATCTATGCGTCCCATGCGTCTCTAGCCCCATGCGTCCCAGGCTCCATGCGGTCACGTGCGTCTCTGGCCACATGCATCCCAGACTCCATGCGTCCCATGCGTCTCTGGTCCCATGCATCCCAGGCTCCATGCGGTCATGTGTATCTCTAGCCACATGCGTTCCAGACTCCATGTGGACCATGTTTCTCTGGCTCCACGCATCCCAAACTACATGTGTTCTATTTGTCTCTAGTCACATGTGTTTCAGACTCCATGAAGACCAAATCTTGCTGTTATGACAAGAGTGATTCTCTCCAACCAAGTGCAAACTATGTGTCAAGCTGACTAAGTTACGCCCACAAAGGACGAGAACCACCCAGATCTTCAGCAACTGAAAATCCCAACAAGCGCCCATATGGCAGCTCGGCCTGCTCACGGTTATAACTGCACCCTGTTAAGAAGGGGCACGTGGCACCCTCCAGCATCCATGCGGCCCAACATATGCACATCCAGGGATGATTATAAATAGCAGGGTACCGCACCTATACAAAAGGCTGGCTGGCTATCTACGAACCTATACTGAAGCGAGAGAGAAGAGCTTCTACATCGATCGTCCATGGAGTAAAGAGAGTTGCTACACTCCTAACCCTCCATCGTCACCCCCTAGAAAACAAATTTGTACTTAGATTCTCTTCTAGGACTTCTCTGTACTTTCTTTAGTTTGTTAATCAAATCAAGTTTTTTTATTTCTCTTTTTGATTTAATGGCAAACAACGTTGTTCTAACATTATGTCATGTATATGTGCCTCAGCTACGGACATAACACTCCAAGGCTCCAGAGCGAAGTCCATGCCTTAGCACGCATGAGGGGATACTCCGCACCGAACGAGGTTCTCCCGTCCCCGGCAAGCAATCTGGTGGGTTATCAGTACATGAATGCACTGGTGGGGAGGCTTCTCGCCCGCTCAACAAATCTAAACATGTTATATTAGTTTTGTGCATAATCTATTAATTTATCTTTCTAGTCTTGTCTTAGGATCAATTTTATGGCAATGATGTAACGCCTAACATGTGTAGCAGTGCGCCGTGTGATACAAGAGAAACACGACAAAACTTACTAACTTATCATTCGGCATTCCCTTACCAATCCATAAAACAAAGTTAATCAAACACGAATATATATATGGAAACCAAGAATCGCATAAGCAAACAAAAGTGCTACTAACGTATTTCTGAGTCAGGTGAACGACATATACAAATTTGTGATACTCATATTACTTCGTGACTCAGGTTGTACAGATTTCTCAGATGTCTTATACTCAGATATTCAAGTGTGTTCAGAGGTTCAGATTTCTTGGTTCAATTAACGATCTGCACGTAGAGTGCACCGTACATCTGTTACTTGTCTCAAGTCCATACGAGCCCATACGCGGGTTGCCACCACGTATGCAATAATTCATTTAATGATACTTGACGATACTTTAACGAGATTTCAATGATACTTTTTAACAACACATTCATATTGCTTGACGAGCCATCATGGACTATTATTCGGACGGACAACGGTCGTTACAGCACAGGTGGCGAGCCTCGCTATAAGGCCACGTCTCCCCCGTGTTGATGTTGCTAGCTGACTATGAGACATTCTTGTCCAGATCGGATTGGCCTTGGTGCTCCGGCGTACCGTCTACAGGAACTATAAACCTGTGCACAGTCAGTCCATGACCATTGACGATCAACACTAAGATTTTATGATATGCAATATTTTAAGACCTTTGAATGAACATAACTACTTGCCATAGTATGAATGCATATACTCGTTCAAAAATCTCATGATCAGGTGCATTCTATTCAATGTATAGTTATGCTGATTTTTACTACTTATTACAGCTTCCATTTTGGAAGTTGTCTTGGCGACTCAAAGGTCCGGAAGCATTTTCATGTTTCTATTACTTAGCTTGGAAATGACTATTTTGCTAGTCATCTAGCCTCAGGTAGGTAAATCATGTTCTGTTTTGTGCTTCCATACCGAGGCATTATCTGAGTGACAAGCATTGCGTATAAGATGGATAACATAAGGACATTAACTCGACCAGTTCTAAACAATAAGGCAGAGTTTACTTGCACGGAGCTAAGGTAGCATGCGAGGGTCTAACTATAAGCCAAGTTTTATTTTCATATTATAATACAAGCAACACAAGATAGAATTTTTCCCTTGGTGAGGTACCTTGTATTCTTATTAGCATGCAATGGGTGATTCGCCTAGCGACTAGCATGTATCGTTCATATTTTTAATTGTTCAGGCCAAGCAAAGACATGTTCATCGTAGCCACCCACCTTATTGATGATTTGCCACGGCCAAACGATACTTCGAGCGCGTCTTTGAAAGTCTAAGTTTAAACTCCTGAAGGGCCAAGTCTGAATTCATTTGCCTCAAGCGAGTCTTCTCGCAGAGCAAGTTAGGTCGGGTCGTCGCACTTATGCAGTTTGAATCGGCTATCCATATTGATGCAGAGTGGGTCATTACACCGCGCTCAGGAGGTTCATTGCCATATGCTTGACCGTGGCTGCCCGCCCAATGTCGCCACCTTTAACGCCCTCATCCGCTCCCATGTCAAGTACAATCGCCCGCCCGACCAGGTCCTGCACGTGTGTGTGGGCCTCCTTCTCCTTCTTCTTCTCCTCCTTCTCCGGCAGTTGGGGTTGGGTTAGGGTTGGACTGTCTTGAGTAAAATTTGGTTTGTCCTTAGTAAAAATTTTAAAATTATGGGTTGTCCTGTCCTAAGTAAAATTTGTTGTGCCTTTAGAATTTTTCAAATTTTATCGGCCACTACAAAACTTATACTTATTCATGTAGAAGCATGAAAAATTATGCAGGCATCATAGAGGTCATGCCCCCTCAAAAGTAAAACCAAGCCGCAGAGAAGTCATATGCGGCCTGAACAACCAAGCTGCAGAGAAGCCACATACGGCCTGAACAAAAAATTCACAGATGAGTCATATTCGGCCAGATCAACCAAAGATCTAGAAGTCGCATAATATACTATATGCGGCCTGAACGACCATAGAGCAGGGAGGCTGCATAAACCCCCCCTGACACAATATTCGATGACTGTCAGACTCTGACACATCACTCATCACACTGAGATACTTCAAGACTCATGAAGATTACGTCTCAGAAAAAGACAAAAAGTTACATTAACTCATTGATGGTCTCGACAGACGTGCCATGCCACGTGCCTATTCATATACGACCACCCATGCGACCTCGTCATCATGTGGCCAAAGTGTCCATCCGACCAAGGCCAAACGAGAAGCTTGCATGCGGTTACATACCCATGCGACCTCGTCATCATGCGTCCAGAGTGTCCATCCGACCAAAGTCAGACGAGATCTTGCATGCGACTATACGACCTCGTCATCATGCGACCAGAGTGTCCATCCAACCAAGGCCAAACGAGAGCACGTATGCGACCATAATATTGTGCGGCCAGATTGTCCATATGACCAAGGCCAAATGAGAGAACATATGCGGCCAAGATATTATGCGGCTCTCGACTTGCAAAATCTTTCTATTATAACCTAAGATGATTTCTTGCACAATCAGTGCTGACTACATGTCCAGCTGACCAAGTCAAACACGCAACAACCTCGAGATCTCTTCAATAACATATCATAACCAAGACCTCATGGCAGCCTGTCCGTAGCATGCGACTGCAGTTACAACCGTATTTCGTTGAAGGAGTCCTATGCCGCTACCAAACAGACGCATATGCGGGATCAATAGTCCGTCATCACGACGACAATAAATAGCAAGGGTAGCACAACCCTAGAACCAGGACATCTACGTACGTGCACACAAGCTCAGGAGAGAGAAGAGAAGAGAGCATCCTCATTCTCACGTCAGATCGATAACGGAGTAAAGGAGACGCTGTCGTGCTCAAGCTCCATCGTCACTACCCAGATTAAAATATTGTACATAGATTTTCTTCTTATGATCTCTTTGTACTTCTTTGTTTGTTATTTAAATATTCAAAACTTGTAATAACGGACAATTCCAGGTTAGTCTAGTATCGGGACTAGTCTAGTTTAGAAAAATATTTACTCGGGCACCTAAAAAATACTCAGGGCTGTCCCCCCCAATCCTTCCTCCCAAACCCAAATATTCTAACTTTCACTCTCTCTCTCTCTCCAAAATTATTTTCCTCCTTCATTTACTTTAAAACTCTAAACTTCTTACTTCTTTGTTGTCACGCCCCGATTCCGTGGAATCGATAATCGTCCCCTGGGCGTGACGCCGTGCAGGTTTAGGTTGCGCACCGCACAAGGCTAAGGTATTTTGCATAGCGAGCACATATTCAGAGTACACAGATAAATTGAAACACAAGGTTGAAATATAGAAATTTTCTCTTTTATTGATAATGAACATCTATTACAAATCTTGAACGAGTCAGAATATTGCCGCACTGGCTGACAAAAGTTAACACAAAATGAGATAGTTGTCCTGTACATTACATCCTTTACTAAAAACTCAAAAAAATAAGGGACCTCCAGGCAGGATGATGGCTTTCCCCCTGAGCTGCACGAGCTTTAATTGCTTGCTCCTTGGTCTTCAAAATGCTTCAAAAGGTGGCACGATCATGACGCTCCTAGAGCTAGACTAGATTGGGGAATAACTTCTACTCCTCGCAGGATCTCCTTAGTGCGGAAAACCTATTTCAACGAGGGTCAGTACATCAAAACGTACTGGTGAAGGCAAGCTAACCCAACTATATCAATCAACGCGTTGTTTATATGAAGCATGCATATAATTTATGGTCTTTCTATCTTTCCTTAGTTCATTTTACAAGCAAGCAGTATATATATATATATATATATATATATATATATATATATATATATATATATATATATATATATATATATAAACTACTGAAATGAACTTGCCACCTTTCGGTGATATTTACCTGCCCGTCTGAACCACCTGCACAAGAGGAACCAAACGACTTTGAAGCATCTTTTCCTTACGATCCAAAATTTGCACAGGTTGTTCAACATAAGTCAAGTTTTCCTTAAGATCCAGTTGATCAAGATCTACCACATGACTCGGGTCATACACGTACTTCCTAAGCTGTGAAACATGGAAGACATCGCGCACTTCAGATAGTGGCGGTGGTAGGGCAATCTGATATGCAACCAGGGCGACTCGCTTCAGTATCTCGAACGGACCGACAAATCTTGAACTTAGATTTCCCTTTGCTCCAAATCTGGTGAATCCTCACATGGACAAAACTTTGAGAAATACCTGATCACCATCTAAGAACTCAAGTGGACGTCGATGCATGTCTGCTTAGCTCTTCTGGCTACTCTGAGCTACTTTCAGCCGTTCTCAGATCAAATGAACCTTTTGGTCGGTTTGCTCCACAAGTTCAGGGCCAAGAATTTGTCGTTCTCCAAATTTATCCCAACAGAGCAGGGACCTGCACTTTCTCCCATACAACGTCTCATACGGCGCCAACTGAATGCTGGATTGAAAGCTATTATTGTATGCAAATTCGGCTAACAGTAGATGCATGTCCCAACTCGTCTTCAAGTCCAAGGCACAGAGTCATAGCATGTCTTCGAGGATTTGGTTGACACATTTTGTTTGACCTTCTGTCTGTGGATGGTAGGCGGTGTTGAACTTCAACTTCATCCCCATTGCTGACTGCAGGCTTTCCCAGAAATACGATATGAATCGACCATCTCTATCAGAGACAATGGATACAGGCACGCCGTGGAGCTGAACGATTTTGTTGAGGTAGATCTGAGCCAAGCGGTCGACACTCCAAGTACTTTTGATAGGCAGAAAGTGAGCTGACTTGGTGAGTCGATCAACAATGATCCATACGGCATCATTCTCCCGTTGCGTCTTTGGCAAACCAACAATAAAATCTATTGTTATAAGTTCCCACTTCCACTCCGGTATAACAAGGTTCTGCATCTCTCCGCCCGACTTCTGGTGCTCGACCTTTATCCTCTGACAAGCCATGCATTGCGACACGAACAATGCCACATCTCGTTTTATGCCGTGCCACCAAAACGTCGTACGGAGATCTCGATACATCTTTGTGCTACCCGGATGAGAAGTATAACTAGCATAATGGGCTTCCGTGAGTATCTCTTTTCTGAGGGCTGCATTGTTTGGAACGCACAATCTTTCCTTCACTCGGATCATCCCGTCCATGCCTACCACAAAGTCGGTTGTCTTTTCTGGTGAGATAAGACCTTGCATCTTTTGCAGGAACAGGTCATCCTTCTAAGCGGATTTGACCTTTTCTAACAAGTCAGGTTCGAGGCGTAATTGAGCCACTTGCGCCCCTTTTTTGTATCTGATTATAAGTGTAACTCCCAAAGCTTCTAGATCTCGATGCAGCTTGTCATTAATAGCCAAACTTCCAATGAACACTCGACTTAGTGCATCAGCTACGATATTTTCCTTGACAGACATGTATTTGATCATCAGGTCAAAGTCGCTAAGGCGTTCAAGCCAACGTCGTTGACGAGGATTCAAATCCTTTTGTGTATATAAATATTTTAGGCTCTTATGGTCTGTATAGATCTCGCATAGTACACCATAAAGGTAGTGGCGCCATAACTTCAGTACGAATACTACCGCTGCGAGCTCCAAATCATGGGTTGGGTAATTTTTCTCGTGAAGCTTTAACTGCCTCGACGCGAAGGCCATCACTTTGTCCCATTGCATAAGGACACATCCCAATCCCTTACCTGAGGCGTCACTATATATCTTAAAATCATCGGGTCCGTCCGAAAGGGTAAGAATTGGTGCTGAGATGAGGCGGTGCTTTAACTCCATAAACGAAGCTTCACAGTCGTCTGTCCACGCGAATGTTACTCCCTTCCGAGTGAGCTGAGTCAGGGGCGATGCGATTCTAGCAAAATCTTTAATAAATCCTCGGTAGTAGCTTGTCAGACCAAGGAAACTCCGTATATCGCTAGCTGACTCAGGCCGTTTCCAGTTCACGATGGCTTCTATTTTCTTCGGGTTAATTGAAATGCCCGTTACAGAAATAATATGCCCGAGAAAAGCTATGATGTCCAACCAGAACTCGCATTTACTAAGCTTGGCATACGACTTATTGTCTCGAAGGGTTTGAAGCACCATCCGCAAGTGTCCTGCGTGTTCATCCCTATTCTTCGAGTACACCAAGATGTCATTAATAAGACGACCACAAATTTATCAAGGAAGGTTCGGAACACTCTATGGTGCCTCGTTCCCCTATTCGGGGAGTACGGCTAAGAAATACAAGACGGTATCGTTCGATCGGGATAGATTGAAACAAGAACTCATTCTCGTTATGGATTTGCTTCTTCGGAATCGACTCCAATATTCAGTGGACCGTGCCCCTAGGATCGACTTAGCGGCAGAGTCATGAGGGACCTCTCCGCTGTATCATTTGTTGCCTAAGTTTTCGCTGTCACTTTTGTTACTTTCGTGCTTGAGTTGGTTTTCGGATTTGCTTGTATTTTCTTGAACGGTTTTAATGGATTTTATTATTTTCATTCATTGAACTGCACTTAAATTCTGATATTGGAAAGAGTGGAAGAGGTTTTGATCAGCTGTTCGTGGCAATGCAGGTGAACAAGCAGTAGGTGACGCACGAACGGAATCTTAAAGCACCTCTTTCCTTTTTTTCTTCCAAACAACTAAGTGAGTGGCTTATATTCGATTCAGTTGGACCTTCTTCCAAATCTTCACACCTAAAAATCTTGTATTCTTGCTTGCCCCGATCAGACGATATCAAGTAATAACTAAAAGATGTCAAGATAAAAAAAAATAGACTTAGATTAATATGCTTGTCATTCAGACTTGTGAACGGTTACTTATTTGCATGCTTGTTCGTTTAGAATGTTCATCATATGCATAAATACAAGTTAGAATGTATACTTCTTCTATAAATTATACTATGTGTAGAACTCACTTGTTTATACCACAACTGTTCAGGGAGACTATGTAAAATGAATCATATCATTCTACTTGTCTCGAAATGCTTATTGCCTCAAACTACATCAATGGATAACTCAATATAAATATCGTTGATCACGGACAACTTGTGCACAAGGTCAATGGTTCCTACGGACGATCGCTTGGGCACTGGCACCGATCCGATCCGGACGAAACTTCCCAATAGTCTCAACTATCTGAACGGGATGGCTTGTAGCCACTCATAAATCTTTTGCTGCTTGCCATCCTCGTCAATGACTATAACTTGTCCATTATGGCACCATGCCAGTGATCCCCTCGTATATTTAAACCTATGCAAAGCTAACTTGTGTCTTCGTGGCAGGGAAGGATATGGTAAGTCTTGTGCAGGTAGTTCAGACGGGCAGGTAAATTCACCAAATGGTGCCAAGTCTATTTCAGTAGTTTCCATTTATATATTCGCCGCCTCTTTGGCAAATCGAGACGGAATCCCTGTTTGCTTATAAAATAAACTAAGACAAGATAGAAATACCACAAATAATTATACATGCTTCACCTAAACAACGTATTGATTGGTATGGTTGGGTTAGCTTGCCTTCACCAGTATATTTTGATGTACTGACCCTCGTTGAAACATGTTTTCCGTGCTAAGGAGAGCCGAGCGAGGAGCAGAAGTCAATCTCCTATCCAGTCCAGCTGTAGGCGCGTCTTGTTCGTGCCACCTTTGAAGTATTTTGGAAGCAAAGGAGATAGCAACCCAAGCAAAAATGCAGCTCCGTGGAAAGGCCGTCATTCCACCAGGAGGTCTTTATTATTTTGAAGTTTAGTAAAATGATGTAATGTAAAGGACTACTATCTTATTTTGTGTCAATATTTTGTAATCCCGTGCGGCAGCCCTCATAACTCGTTCAAGAGTTTGTAATAGATGTTCATTATCAATAAAGAGAACTTTTCCATATTTTAAATCTGTGTTTCAATTTATCTGCGTACTCTGAATATGTGCTCGCTACACAAAAATACCTTAGCCTTGTACGGTGTGCAACGTAGGCCCGCACGGCGGTCATGCATGGGGGACGACTATCGATTTCACGAAATTGGGGCATGATATGTTGGTATCATAGCACAGCTTCAAGTTCCTTTAACTCTCGTACTGGAAAAGTTCTTTTAACGATCAAATCCCTATGCAAACTCTTAAACTTGTTAGGCCAAAATAGGATACGTTCATACAATGAGTCCATAATACGTTATGATCCTGATGTAATTTACCTTCTTTTGAAGGAATGGTACAAGCATAATCCTCTGCGCTAGCACTGGGCGAGACGCAAGCCCAAGAGAGCAGTTTCGACACTTCAGAAAGCTTACGTAGCCAGCGAGCCATGTCTCGAGCCGATCCACTTCAGCAAATGATGCAGATATTGGAGGCTAACCGACAAAGGGAGGAGGCTCATTATGAACGGGCTGAGAAGCGAGCGGATGAGAGGCTACTCAGGTTTTAAGATAATATAGAGGCACGATTCTCAGTCCAACAAAAGTAGATAGATACCCTACAGCAGATTGTTCAGACTTTGGCCTCCAACCAGTCAGCGGCAACAGCGACAACTCCGGTGGAGCAACCAACACTTGAAGTCGAGACACCTCAGACTCCAAGGAAGAAGGAAGTGACTACCTTCGACTTTGGCGACTTCAAGAAAGTCTGCAACACAACATTCAAAGGGACTGATGATCCAATAGTGGCTCTAGATTGGTTGGCTGAACTTGAGGATCATTTCTCACTACTGGAAGTACTTGAAGAGAAGCGCGTCACATGTGCTCAACTGCTGCTCCGTCTCAACACATACGATTGGTGGGACGTGCATCAACGATCTCTTTTACTTGATGATGGAGGGAAGGTGATAGCATGGGCCACCTTCCGTGGAGCATTTGAGGAGGAGTTCATACCCCCACCTGTACGTCGACAAAAGGAAAATGAGTTCGTACAACTGCGGCAAGGTAGCATAACTATTAAGCAGTACTCCACTAAGTTCAACAGGCTTGCCAAGTTTGTCAGCTCCTATCTACCTGATGCATCGAGTCGTGCCAGACGATTCAAAGGTGGTCTACGTCCTGCCATCCATGCGCACGTAGTCGTTCCACAGTACCAGACAATGCGGGAAGTCTTGAACCACTCCTACTCCCTCTCCCTCGAACCGTAGTATCCTTACGTTGTTGCCGGTGATGTACATACCTCCAATCACAAATGCCATAGCAATGATAGAGGAAATACCACTGCAAAGCATCCAAACAACGGTGATAAACAGAGAGGAGATATGAGCAAGACCTTCTTCTACTACAAAAAGGAAAGGGCATACAATTGATAACTGTCGCAAGAGACTCAAGTTATGCCTTATTTGTGGTGATTCAAATCATGCCATGCCTGACTGTCCGAAATACTCTGCTCAACACACTCAACAACCAAATTAGGCAACTGCACCCCAGGCCAATCAAGTTGCGCCTCAGCAAGAGCGTCGCCAAGCTCGAGGTCGGGTCTACACAACGACACGAGAGGAAGCCTTGGCCTCAGACACCGTTGTGTCAGATACTTTGCTTTTTAATAACATACCTGCTCGTGTGTTATTTAATTCTGGTGCAACGCATAGTTTTATTTCCACAAATTTTATCGTAGAGAACAATAAAGAAATGACTCCGTTGTACTTAGATTTAAGTGTTAGCACCCTCTCCGGCACAAAAATACCTGTCTGTTCAGTATGCCAAGGTGGTTACGTCTGTATTGGAGGAAAGAAGCTATCATTAGATGTTTTAGTTCTAGATGTTCGGGACTATGACATTATTTTGGGAATGGATTGGCACGGCACGTGCTCGGCAACTATCAAATGTGCAGAGAAATGAGTCATCTTCCGCCTACCTGGAGAAGCCGAATTCTGCTACTCGAGTAGTCCAGCAACAAACGCGTCCAGGGCCTGCATGGTGATTTCGGCGATATCTGCTCAACGAATGCTACACTCAGGCTGCAAGGGATACCTAGCGTTGGTTCGGGACACACAGCTGAATTACGCAAACGTTGAGTCACCTTCCGTTGTGGTGGAATTTTCTGAGGTATTTTTGAGCAAACTACCCGGCATGTCATCTGACCGAGAGTTCGAGTTCACCATTGATATGTTCCCAAATACATAGCCGATATCCAAGGCTCCGAGCGTGTCTCCTTGGGGTGCATCTGTGCTCTTCGTAAAGAAGAAGGATGGAACGTTGTGACTCTGCATCGATTACCGGGAGTTAAACAAAGTCACCATCAGGAACAAGTATCCTCTGCTAAGGATATATGACCTCTTCGATCAGCTGCAAGGGTTAATGGTGTTTTCAAAAATTGATCTTCGCTCGGGCTACCACCAGCTGAAGATTGAGCCAGAAGATATGCCTAAGTCTGCATTCTGAATCCGTTACGGACACTACGAGTTTTCTGTCATGTCGTTTGGATTAATGAATGCGCCTACCGCATTCATGGATTTAATGAATCGTGTGTTCCGACCCTTCATCGATAAATTTATGGTGGTTTTTATCGATGATATTTTAGTGTACTCGAAGAATAGGGATGAACACGCAGGACACCTGCGGATGGTGCTTCAAACCCTTCAAGACAATAATTTGTATGCCAAGCTAAGTAAATGCGAGTTCTGGTTGGACAACATATCCTTTCTAGAGCATATTATTTCTTCAACGGGCATTTCAGTTGACCCGAATAAAATAGAAGCCATCATGCAGTAGAAACGGCCGCAGTCAGCTAGTGATATCCGGAGCATCATTAGTCTGACGGGCTACTACCACAGATTTATACAAGACTTTGCAAGGATCGCCTCGCCTTTGACTCAGCTTACTCGAAAAGGTGTGACATTTGCGTGGACGGACGACTGTGAAGCTTTATTTTCGGAGTTAAAGCAGCGTCTCGTCTCAGCACTAATTCTTACCCTTCCGGACGATCCAGATAACTTCAAAATATATAGTGACACCTCAGGTAAGGGATTATGATGCGTCCTTATGCAACGGAACAAAGTGATAGCCTTCACGTCGAGACAGCTAAAGCCTCACGAGAAGAACTATCCAACACATGATTTAGAACTAGCGACAGTAGTCTTTGCGCTGAAACTGTGGCGCCACTACCTTTATGGTATGTCGTGTGAGATTTATACCGACCATAAAAGTTTAAAGTATCTCTATACACAAAAGGATTTGAATCTTCAGCAGCGGCGCTGGCTTGAACTCCTTAGCAATTTTGACTTGATGATCAGATACACGCCTGGTAAAGAAAATATTGTAGCTGATGCACTACGTCGAGTATTCGTTGGAAGTTTGGCTATTGATGACAAGCTGCGCCAGGATCTTGAGTCTTTGGGCATTACCCTACAAATCAGATACAAAAAGTGGACGCAAGTGGCATAACTGCGCCTCGAACCTGACTTGTTAGTGTCACGCCCCAGTCCCAAATAAGTAGGACTAGGAACACGTAAGCATGCCAGCCGCATGGATATGGCAACTCCAATATATGGAAACCAATCCACACGTACGCTGTAATATGAATATAAACTCACATGTGGTATATATAATGTCACAAGTCACAGATATGCTAATCTCATCCACACAACAAGTCATAGAAAAGAAATACTAAACTAGAATAAGGAGTCTGAAATATCCACAATAATAGTCGGGTGGAGACAAATCCACTACCAATGACTATATCCAAAACTAAAATGAGAGAGGAGTGTAAAATCTCCAATATAAAATAATGTAAAGACAGAAGTGTATCAGCTAAAAGAAACCATCGCCAGATAATCAACGATGCTCAGAAGGTAAGACCTCCTCGACAGAAAAGAATGCGTCAGGTCCAGGCCTGTACTCCTGCAAATACTCAAGAGCAGATACACCTGGCAGCGGACCAGGTCCTCAGAGGGACGTAACAAGATACAGAAAATACGAGCCAACTTGAATACAGTAAACATGCATATAATTTGAAAATAAATAAGTACGCTGTACAAGACAATCTATATGAATGCAAATGAGGACAACTTTTCGACGTATGAGCAAGGGTAGGCTACTCGATCTACCTCACAACTCACACACACGTCAATGGACATCAGAAATCGACATACCGCGGGGGTAGCGACCAGCGAGACTCCAGAAATCGACATACCGCGGGGGTAGCGACCAGCGGACACACACACCCGTAGTGCGAACTATATACTACGGTTTACCAAAGTGGTCAAAAGCCCATACGCCTAATAATTGTCCTCTATGATACTAAGTGTCAAGTGTATGTCAACATATCTAATATATAGTAATGACTGAAAGAAAAACTACACATGCAAGAACTATACAGAAATAAAATAAATGAACAGAAATATAAATAGCATGCAAAGTACTGTAAACAATTTGGCAAGGTATCTTGCCTGGCAAGAAGGCTGCAAAATGTAGTGTCCCAATGTCAACACCAAGAGTCAGAAGCTACGGCCTCAGAATGAACGTCTCCGGATGCTGAAATAAACATCACCAACGTTTCCAGAATAAGCAAAATAGCTAAAAAGCACATCCCTTTCGTCCAATTTGGACACAGGGGCAAAACGGTAATTTCGGGCAAAAGTGGGGTCCACGTGTGGCCCACTTTGCACCGAAAAGCGTGTCAAGGGTAACAGTCTCTAAATGGGACAAACTATAGGTCAAACAACTCTAAATGTCAATACGAACTCAACGGTATGTCCAAATTTGGATTCCGATGAGCCGAACAAAATTTGGTCCAAAAAGTCAACTGTGGGCCCGCCAATTGGCGATCTGGTCAACCGTCTCAGAAATGCGTGAAAATTGGGTCATAGGACCAGCGCGTTACCACGAGTCCAGTGGCGCAAGTTTCGTCGCATTCTGACAACCGTGCACAAAATACACGCGAGTTCCACAAAAGTGGCGACACGAGATGTGTCCGCGGATACGGCCTGATTCCGGCGCGCTCACGCGTCCGAATCAGTCCCCACGAATTTTCACGTGTCCCGTTATGCTGCGTGCACCATTCGGTACACTTGGCACACGGCGGGGCGGTCCCGTTTGGCGGGGCGCGCTCCTATCTCCCACTTTTGGAAAACCGGAAAAAGTGGGTGCGCGCAATTTTGTGACGAATATATTTCTGTCCACAGCGACTAATAGCACAAAGTTATAATACAGAAAATAAACTAGGTCATCTAATCTACAGGTATCAAAAAGAATCACCGAATTCGGATCTCTGTGATGGGAGATACGAACTCGGCAACATTGGTGGTCAATATGGAATTCTGCGATTGCAGAATTCTGTCTGTTCGTCCAACTTTGGACGCTGTTTTTCACCTAGGGGCACACGTTTTCCGAGGTAGGCTATAAAACAAATATTTGAGAGGGTTGAGGGAAGATCATACCTATGAAAACGGATCAGCGTTTGGTCGAGCGAGTCAACGGGAAATCACGCCGGAGCGAAGGTGCCTCGAGTGGGAGACTGCAGTTCGCGATGTCGGCGTCGACGGGATGGTTGGATGGCTTGGGGAGGCTTCTCTGGCTGTGGTGACGGCTCTAGATGGGAAGAGGAAGTCTGGGAATATTAGGTTAGGGTTTTAGAGAGCTATCTATATATATATATATTATATTAAGAGAGGGAGAAATATAGGATCGGGTTTGGCCGTGGGAAAGATCGGGTTTAAGGGAATTACGTTGTTGTTGAGTTAAGTGCTGTAGACAAGGGGGCGGGTCCCTTAGGCCGCGTGAATGAAACTAAAATTTCTAAGTGGCTTAGGGGCGGCTGGCTAAGCATGAAGCAAGTGTTGTAGCAAAACTTAAAGGAAAAAGTCATTTGCATTATTATAAACATTATTATTATTATTATCTTATTATACTTATTTCTTATTTAATTCTTTTCTTTTCCTTTCTTTCTTTAAATAAGATATATATACATATATATATATATATTTGTATATACATATATATATATATATACTCATAAGAAAATTTATATAATAGGGTATTGCACATCGTTAGGCTAGCAACTGCTCAAAGGGCCTCCTACATGGAATAAATTCCGAAAAAATTCCTGAAGGTCCCATAAGTCATCTAAGTGCCCGAACACCTAACATAAAAATTATTAAAAATCTATTTCTCCTATTTAGCACATAATTACCTTAATTAAATTATTAATTAATAAAAAAAAATATAATTTTTTTTTTTTTTTGAAATAGGGGTTTTACATTCTACCCAACTTACAAAAATTTTGTCCTCGAAATTGACACTAACCCATATTCATAATGATAACTATAACTATTACACTACATTGGTATCTAGTAGGACTCCTAAAACTCATGGTTTTCCATTTTGACACTTTCTCATCTATTGTCCATACACTATTCTATCATCCTCTAACTTGTCTACACTACCCAACTTACAAGAATTCTACTAGTGGTCACCTTCTTTGAAGCTATTGTCTAGATTGTAAGGCAATTATATTTATTGTGTCGAGAATCTTGGGATACCTGTCTAGAATCTCATAACTATGACTTTTTCCCATAACCGTCAAGTATCATAGTCTAATACTGCCTCGCCACCTGGCCAGTATGGCTGCAAGTAATTCGACTACTCTACCATAATCGCCTGGCGGCAACTGTCGCTACCTTGCCAGCGATTTGTCATAGTCATCAGTTCGTGACAAGTGCCTTCAACTCTTTCCTAGGCATAGTCTAAGTTTTAGGGAACACTTAAGGTCTTGACTAACTATTAGGGGTATGATCTGCCTTAAATGATCTAACAATTACTACTATGCTACATGGTGCTACTTAAGGGTTAAACTACTAAAGAATACAGATATTGCTATAGTGCATATATATATATATTAAGAACTCATCCTTAGTTATCAAGCATTACTAACACATTTATGTTTAACTAACAAAATAGGGGTGAGGTTGATATGACTCAAACAATTCATAATGGCACGAAAGATACGACTATGATAGGAAGAGTTACGCACGAGATAAGGAATGAATATAAAAGGAGAAAATGAGTTACCCAAGAGGACGAGATAAGGATAGGGGAAGAATACTACTACTGCTACTCCCGTCATCCATTAGCATCGCGTGTATGCCATCTGGATAGAATATGCATACCTCCTCATAACTGCTAGACTACCATATATATAATTCTATATCTATTTGTGCATCTAAGATCTTGTGTCACAATGGGGTTATGAGTATGCAAAGACAGTTATAACTAAAAGGTCGTACCTGTATCTACGGCTTCCTGTGTCTGCTCTCCCATACTTGTCATAATGAGTGCTTGGCCTTGTCCCTGGTCGTTCAACTGGGGTCTAGTCCCCTCCATTTGTGCAGACTGTAGAAGCAGTGGTGGTTCACTTTGGTCTTCTATACTTGAGGGTGTTTGCGGTGTTCCTGATTCTAATGCCATAGACCTCTGGTTCTGCTGAGGACATCTTCGGGTTTGATGGTGACTTGATCCACATATCATGCACAGCCCCAATCGACGATGACAGTCTCTATGAATATGACCTATCTTACCACAAAAGTGACAAGTACGGGGGTCCTTGGTTGGATATGGTACGACATTATCTGGTTGCTGGCGTGTCAAAGGGTGTCGAATGGGTCCTCCTTGCTGTGTCCTTACTAGTCCTTGATAAATTCTCTGTTGAATTCCGTTTCCCTTGCTGATGGCCTCCTGGATCCTGGCCTCTGTCAATAGCTCGGCATAAGAGATCCGTGACTGGGAGCTAGTGTAGTGCTGGAGCTCCTGAGTCAGCCCGCGGTGAAATCTCTTAGCCTTCTCCAAGTCATTAGGTATTAGGACTGTGCCATACTTACTGAGACGGCTAAACTCTGCGTCATACTCATCAACCGTCTTGTCCCCTTGCTCTAGATGGAGGAACTGATCGTACAATGCGTCCCTTACAGTATCCGGGAAGTACTTCCTCTCAAAGCACTCCAAGAATTATTCCCAAGTCTGGCGCGTCCCCAACTGGCGCTCCATTGATTCCCACCAGTGATGCGCGTTGCCTTCTAACTGAGTCCTCACGCCTATCATCCATAGGTCAGAAGGTAATTGTGATGCCTCTAACAACTTCTTGGTATTGGCAATCCAGTTCGTGGTCTCCTCTGGGCTCTCATTACCCTTATATGGCTTAGGGCCCATCTGCACAAAGTCCTTGACTGAACCAACCCGAGCTTGTGGTACTGAAACTAGTGCCTGGGTTGGTTTAGGGGCTAGTGCAGCCATTCTCTCAAGTGCTGCCAGAAATTCTAGTCTCTGCTCTGCTGTTTGCTGCCTCTGCTCTGCTGTTTGCTGCCTCTGTTCTTGCATTATCATCTGGAAGAGTTGGAACAGCTGCGCTTGGCCATCTTGCAGTGCTAGTGGAGCTGGAAAAGTCCCATTAGGTATCGTGGAAGGGGTTGATGGGATGGTTGGATTGCTAGTCGGTCCATCCGGTCCGGGAAGAAGAGGTGTCGTTGAGGTCACTCCTAGTGGTTGGTCGTCGTCCCCTGGAGACGTGTTGTCCCCGGTGGCGGCATGCCCGTTATGCAAATTCATCTCTCTGCAAGAGATGGACGAAGGATTTAAGAAGAGTACATGAATCAAGCAGGATGCAAGAACTTAAGTAGGACATGTTGGAAGGAAGGTAAGTTATAGTCAAGTGTGGATGAGATCTAAAATTCTAATCCTAGGTACAGGCCCGCTCGGTACAGTGACGTAACCGAAACGGCTAACTTGACCTGCATGGGCCACCACAAAAACATGTCACGCCCCAGTCCCAAATAAGTAGGACTAGGAACACGTAAGCATGCCAGCCGCATGGATATGGCAACTCCAATATATGGAAACCAATCCACACGTACGCTGTAATATGAATATAAACTCACATGTGGTATATATAATGTCACAAGTCACAGATATGCTAATCTCATCCACACAACAAGTCATAGAAAAGAAATACTAAACTAGAATAAGGAGTCTGAAATATCCACAATAATAGTCGGGTGGAGACAAATCCACTACCAATGACTATATCCAAAACTAAAATGAGAGAGGAGTGTAAAATCTCCAATATAAAATAATGTAAAGACAGAAGTGTATCAGCTAAAAGAAACCATCGCCAGATAATCAACGATGCTCAGAAGGTAAGACCTCCTCGACAGAAAAGAATGCGTCAGGTCCAGGCCTGTACTCCTGCAAATACTCAAGAGCAGATACACCTGGCAGCGGACCAGGTCCTCAGAGGGACGTAACAAGATACAGAAAATACGAGCCAACTTGAATACAGTAAACATGCATATAATTTGAAAATAAATAAGTACGCTGTACAAGACAATCTATATGAATGCAAATGAGGACAACTTTTCGACGTATGAGCAAGGGTAGGCTACTCGATCTACCTCACAACTCACACACACGTCAATGGACATCAGAAATCGACATACCGCGGGGGTAGCGACCAGCGAGACTCCAGAAATCGACATACCGCGGGGGTAGCGACCAGCGGACACACACACCCGTAGTGCGAACTATATACTACGGTTTACCAAAGTGGTCAAAAGCCCATACGCCTAATAATTGTCCTCTATGATACTAAGTGTCAAGTGTATGTCAACATATCTAATATATAGTAATGACTGAAAGAAAAACTACACATGCAAGAACTATACAGAAATAAAATAAATGAACAGAAATATAAATAGCATGCAAAGTACTGTAAACAATTTGGCAAGGTATCTTGCCTGGCAAGAAGGCTGCAAAATGTAGTGTCCCAATGTCAACACCAAGAGTCAGAAGCTACGGCCTCAGAATGAACGTCTCCGGATGCTGAAATAAACATCACCAACGTTTCCAGAATAAGCAAAATAGCTAAAAAGCACATCCCTTTCGTCCAATTTGGACACAGGGGCAAAACGGTAATTTCGGGCAAAAGTGGGGTCCACGTGTGGCCCACTTTGCACCGAAAAGCGTGTCAAGGGTAACAGTCTCTAAATGGGACAAACTATAGGTCAAACAACTCTAAATGTCAATACGAACTCAACGGTATGTCCAAATTTGGATTCCGATGAGCCGAACAAAATTTGGTCCAAAAAGTCAACTATGGGCCCGCCAATTGGCGATCTGGTCAACCGTCTCAGAAATGCGTGAAAATTGGGTCATAGGACCAGCGCGTTACCACGAGTCCAGTGGCGCAAGTTTCGTCGCATTCTGACAACCGTGCACAAAATACACGCGAGTTCCACAAAAGTGGCGACACGAGATGTGTCCGCGGATACGGCCTGATTCCGGCGCGCTCACGCGTCCGAATCAGTCCCCACGAATTTTCACGTGTCCCGTTATGCTGCGTGCACCATTCGGTACACTTGGCACACGGCGGGGCGGTCCCGTTTGGCGGGGCGCGCTCCTATCTCCCACTTTTGGAAAACCGGAAAAAGTGGGTGCGCGCAATTTTGTGACGAATATATTTCTGTCCACAGCGACTAATAGCACAAAGTTATAATACAGAAAATAAACTAGGTCATCTAATCTACAGGTATCAAAAAGAATCACCGAATTCGGATCTCTGTGGTGGGAGATACGAACTCGGCAACATTGGTGGTCAATATGGAATTCTGCGATTGCAGAATTCTGTCTGTTCGTCCAACTTTGGACGCTGTTTTTCACCTAGGGGCACACGTTTTCCGAGGTAGGCTATAAAACAAATATTTGAGAGGGTTGAGGGAAGATCATACCTATGAAAACGGATCAGCGTTTGGTCGAGCGAGTCAACGGGAAATCACGCCGGAGCGAAGGTGCCTCGAGTGGGAGACTGCAGTTCGCGATGTCGGCGTCGACGGGATGGTTGGATGGCTTGGGGAGGCTTCTCTGGCTGTGGTGACGGCTCTAGATGGGAAGAGGAAGTCTGGGAATATTAGGTTAGGGTTTTAGAGAGCTATCTATATATATATATATTATATTAAGAGAGGGAGAAATATAGGATCGGGTTTGGCCGTGGGAAAGATCGGGTTTAAGGGAATTACGTTGTTGTTGAGTTAAGTGCTGTAGACAAGGGGGCGGGTCCCTTAGGCCGCGTGAATGAAACTAAAATTTCTAAGTGGCTTAGGGGCGGCTGGCTAAGCATGAAGCAAGTGTTGTAGCAAAACTTAAAGGAAAAAGTCATTTGCATTATTATAAACATTATTATTATTATTATCTTATTATACTTATTTCTTATTTAATTCTTTTCTTTTCCTTTCTTTCTTTAAATAAGATATATATACATATATATATATATATTTGTATATACATATATATATATATATACTCATAAGAAAATTTATATAATAGGGTATTGCACATCGTTAGGCTAGCAACTGCTCAAAGGGCCTCCTACATGGAATAAATTCCGAAAAAATTCCTGAAGGTCCCATAAGTCATCTAAGTGCCCGAACACCTAACATAAAAATTATTAAAAATCTATTTCTCCTATTTAGCACATAATTACCTTAATTAAATTATTAATTAATAAAAAAAATATAATTTTTTTTTTTTTTGAAATAGGGGTTTTACAGTTAGAAAAAGTCAAGACCGCTCAGAAGGATGACCTGTTCCTGCAAAAGATGCTAGCTCTTATCTCAGCAGGAAATGCAACCGACTTTGCGGTAGGCACGGACGGGATAATCCGAGTGAAGGGAAGACTGTGCGTTCCAGATGATGCGGTCCTCAGAAAGGAGATACTTACGGAAGCCCATTATGCTAGTTATACTTCTCATCCGGGTAGCACAAAGATGTATCGAGATCTTCGTACGACATTTTGGTGGGATGGCTTGAAACGAGATATGGCGTTGTTCGTGTCACACTGCATGGCTTGTCAGAGGGTAAAGGCCGAGCACCAGAAGCCGGGCGGAGAGATGCAAAACCTCGCTATTCCGGAGTGAAAATGGAAACATATAACAATGGATTTCATTGTTGGCTTGCCAAAGATGCAACGGGAGAATGATGCCATCTGGGTCATTGTTGATCGCCTTACCAAGTCAGCTCACTTTCTGCCTATCAAGTCTACTTGGAGTGCCGACCGCTTGGCTCGGATCTACCTCAACAAAATTGTTCGGCTCCATGGTATGCCCGTATCTATAGTCTCCGATAGAGATGGTCGATTCATATCGCGCTTCTGGGAAAGCCTGTAGTCAACAATGGGGACAAAGTTGAAGTTCAGCTCCGTTTACCATCCATAGAAAGACGGCCAAATAGAATGTGTCAACCAAATCCTCGAAGACATGCTATGACTCTGCGCCTTGGACTTGAAGACGAGTTGGGACTTGCATCTACCGTTAGCTGAATTTGTATACAATAATAACTTCTAATCCAGCATTCAGATGGTGCCATATGAGGCGTTGTATGGGCAAAAGTGCAGATCCCCGATATGTTGGGACAAAATTGGAGAACGGAAGATCCTTGGCCCTGAGTTTATGGAACAGACTGTCCAAAAGATTTGCTTGATTCGGAAAAGACTAAAGATAGCTCAAAGTCGGCAGAAGAGCTACGCTGATACGCATCGACGACCCCTCGAGTTTTCAGCAGGTGACCGGGTATTTCTCAAGGTCCCGCCTGTGCGAGGAGTTACCTGATTTGGAGCAAAGGGGAAGCTAAGTCCTAGATTTGTCAGTCCGTTCGAGATACTAAAATGAGTCGCCTCAGTTGCATATCAGATTGCCCTACCACCGTCACTATCCAAAGTACATGATGTATTCCATGTTTTACAGCTAAGGAAGTACGTGTATGACCCAAGTAATGTGGTAAATCTGGATCAATTAGACCTGAGGGAAGACTTGACTTATATTGAACATCCTGTGCAAATTTTGGATCGTAAAGAGAAACTGCTTCGAAGTCTCTCGATTCCTCTCGTACGCGTGCTTTGGCAAAATCATTCGGTCGAAGAATCTACTTGGGAACTTAAATATGACATAAGGGAAAGGTTTCCTTCCTTGTTTCATAGTGATAGGTTCTATTCCTAAGTTTTGTGGACGAAACTTCCAATTAGTTGGGTAGGATGTGGTACCCCGTTCCCCCTATTCGGGGAGCGCGGCTAAGAAATACAAGACGGTATCGTTCGATCGGGATATATTGAAACAAGAACTAATCCTCATTATGGATTTGCTTCTTCAGAATCGATTCCCATATTCAGTGGACCGTGCCCCCAGGATCGACTTAGCGGCAGAGTCAGGAGGGACCTCTCTGCTGTATCATTTGTTGCCTATGTTTTCGTTGTCACTTTTGTTGCTTTCGTGCTTGAGTTGGTTTTCGGATTTGCTTGTGTTTTCTTGAACGGTTTCGATGGATTTCATTATTTTCGTTCGTTAAAATATACTTAAATTCTGAGATTGGAAAGAGTGGTAGAGGTATTGATCAGCTGTTCGTTGTAATACAGGTGAACAAGCAGTAGGCGACACACGAGCGGAGTCTTAAAGCACCTCTTTCCTTTCTTCCTTCCAACCAACTAAGTGAGTGGCTTATATTTGATTCAGTTGGCCCTTCTTCCAAGTCTTCATGCCTAAAAATCTTGTATTCTTGCTTGCCCTGATCAGATGATACCAAGTAATAACTAAAAGATGTCAAGATAAAAATGAATAGACTTGGATTATTATGCTTGTCATTCAAACTTGTGAAAGGTTACTTATTTGCATGCTTATTCGTTTGGAATGTTCATCATATGCATAAATACAAGTTAGAATGTATACTTCTTCTATAAATTATACTATATGTAGAACTCACTTGTTTATACCACAACTGTTCAGGGAGACTATGCAAAATGAATCATATCATGCTACTTGTCTCGAAATGCTTATTGCCTCAAACTACATCAATGGATAACTCAATATAGATAATGTTGATCACGGACAACTTGTGCACAAGGCCAATGGTTCCTGCGGACGGTCGCTGGGGCACTGGCACCGATCCGATCCGGACGGAACTTCTTAATAGTCTCAACTATCTGGACGGGATGGCTTATAGCCGCTCATAAATCTTTTGCTGCATGTCATCCTTGTCAACGACTATAACTCGTCCATTATGGCACCATGCCAGTGATCCCCTCGTATATTTAAACCTGTGCAAAGTAACTTGTGTCTTCATGGCAGGGAAGGACATGGTAAGTCTTGTTCAAGTGGTTCAGACGGACAGGTAAAGTCACCAAATGGTGGCAAGTCTATTTCAGTAGTTTCCATTTATATGCTGCTTGACATGCTTCACCTAAATAACTTGTTGATTGGTATAGTTGGGTTAGCTTGCCTTCACCAGTACGTTTCGATGTACTAACCCTCATTGAAACAGGTTTCCCGTGCTAAGGAGAGCCGAATGACGAGCAGAAGTCAATCCCCGATCCAGTCCAGTTGTATGTGCATCTTGTTCGTGCCACCTTTGAAGTATTTTGGAAGCAAAGGAGCTATCAACCCAAGCAAAAATGCAGCTCCATGGAAAGGTCGTCATTCCACCAGGAGGTCTTTATTATTTTGAAGTTTAATAAAAGAATGTAATGTAAAGGACTACTATCTCATTTTGTGTCAATATTTTGTAAGCCCATGCGACAACCCTCATAAGTCGTTCAAGAGTTTGTAATAGATGTTCATTATCAATAAAGAGAACTTTTCCATGTTTGAAATCTGTGTTTCAATTTATCTGCGTACTCTAAATATGTGCTCGCTATGAAAAAATACCTTAGCCTTATGCAGTGCACAACGTAGGCCCGCACGGCGGTCACGCCTGGGAGACGACTATTGATTCCACAAAATCTGGGCGTGCCACACTCGATTCATCAAATCCATAAATGCAACAGGGGCATTCATCAGTCAAAACGGCATAATGAAAAACTCATAGTGTACATAGCGGGTTCGGAATGCAGACTTGGGCATGTCTTCTGGCTTAATCATCAGTTGGTGGTAGCCCGAGCGAAGATTAATTTTTAAGAACACTGTTGCCCCTTGTAGCTGATCAAAGAGGTCATCTATCCTGGGCAGAGGATACTTGTTTCTGATGGTGACCTTATTCAGCTTCCGATAATCGATGCAGAGGCGTAGCGTTCCATCTTTTTTCTTTACGAAGAGCACAGGCGCACCCCAAGGAGATACGCTCAGACGGATGAACCCACGATCCAGCAGCTCTTGCAGTTGGCACTTTAACTCCTTCAGTTCAGCAGGGGCTATTCTGTACGGAGGCTTAGATATCGGCTGAGTATTCGGGAATGTGTCGATGGTGAATTCGATTTCTCAGTCAGGTGGCATGCCGGGTAGTTCGCTCGAAAATATATCAGAAAACTCCACCTGAATGGAAGAAGACTCAACGATTGCGTAATCCTGCTGTGTGTCCCGAACTGACGCTAGGTATCCCTCGCAGCTAGTGTGTAGCATTCGCCGAGCAGATATTGTCGAAATCACCATGCAGGCCCTGGACATATCAGTTGCTGGACTACTCCTGTAGCAAAATTTGGCTTCTCCAGGCAGGCGAAAGACGACTCGTTTCTCTACACATTTTGATAGTTGCCAAGCAAGCGCCGAGCCAATCCATCCCCAAAATGATATCATATTCCCGAACATCTAGAACTAAAATATCTAGCAATAGCTTCCTTCCTCCAATACTGTCACGACCCACACCCAGTATAGGGGCACGAGTGCGAATGTACGTCCAGCCTACGCCGCAGCATCGGCGATAGAACGCTGTCTAGGTCTCAATAAATACTAACATAACTAAATACCTGTCAATGATATCAATCTCCATTAGGAGGACAATATACTATCTCACAATATCTCAAATGTAAACTCAATCACAACCACTATAAGAGTAAGGCACGATAAAAGATAAGAAGAATGACTTAGTTAAACACCATGTCTCAAAATATAGATAAACCACAGTCTAGCTGTCCAACATAAAGTCTCCATAAGTCTCCATATAAACTAAGAATAAGTCTAAACATAAACTCAATAACCTCAAATAAGTCTCAATTCATAAGATAAATACTGCCTAGATAGCTGCAGGTAATATCTCCTCTAAAGGAATAATCTCCTCTAAGATCTCTGGTGTGTAGTCTGCATCTATACCTGGTCCATAGTGAGTGGTACAGAAATCCTCAAGATCCTCTGAAAAAAATATCCAGTCAGGATTGGAACGAAGTACAAGCACCAACAACAGTTCCACATATATTGACAAAAACTATAACACAGTGTAAAGAAATACAAGACAGATATGAATACTGGCAATAAGAAATATTGGAATAATAAAGTACTGGAATAAAGGAATACTAGAATAATGAAGTACTGGAGCATATGTCATCATCAATGTACATCTAGCAATGAATAGAAATACAAGTGCACGCTAGAATAATGAGCTGGTATATATAAGTGAATGCTAGAATAATGACTAGAACATAAGGAATGCTAGATCAATAAACTAGAGATACATGTCAAGAACATCTAACTAAGTGTGTGAAACATCAGCATATCATGTGATCGGCTTGGGACTGATCAGGCTTGTTACATATGATTAGCTATGATTCATGTAAGGTCAGGCTAACCATCCGGATAGCTATGATGCAAGTAATAGTCAGGCTAATCATACATAACAGGCTATGAGGCATGTAATGGTCAGGTTGCACCGACGTGAGGTATGGGTGAGCTATGATGCATGTAAATTTTGGATATGATCACATAAGCTACTAATATTTTTCTGTTTCCCCCAGCTAGCACGATGGATTCCAAATCATGACTCCTCGTGACAAGTCTCAATGATGCCAACTCGTATATACAACAGTGTCAGAATCATGTACGCTATACAACTAGAATTATAGAGATAATTAACATAATAGAAACTGTCAGAGAATGTACTCGTCTGTGGTCCTTAGCTGTCAATACCAATGTCCTGGTTCCAAAGTATCGTCTGAATGATCCAACAGTCCTATAGACATATCATATAATACAATATTACATCAGACATTACACTAACACACACAATCAAACACAGTGATCTCAGAGACTACGCTAGGGGTGTCACGTCTGTAGTTGTTGTGCATAACAGACAGTCAATAGTATGGTCTTGCCAGTACGTCGGTGTACATATGACAGTCTGCTAACATGCTACAAGGTCACAGGTCAATATAACTACGAGGTATCCGTGGTTACATTCAAGTCATCTAGCACATAGACATATAATACATAATATGAACTAACATATACATAATATTCATATGTATATATATATACTTTAAATAGAATCAATACTTTGTATATATATATTAAACAGATATTAGGGAGATATGTACAATACATATACATATGTATATATGGTAATTGAGATATTATATATATATATATATATATATATATATATATATATATATATATATATATATATATATATATGCCAAAATATATTTAAACCTATACTAATACATATACCATACATATATACCGATTAGGTTCATATACACATAGATATATAATATGTACATACAACACACCAATATACCATTATACTAAATATACCACGACTGAATACGTATGCAATACGATAATAAAATACGCGTATGCGTGCACGTATACATGCACGCGAGAGAGGACTCGAACCTGGGTACGTGGGACGAGTCGTGTGCGTCGAGGTCATCGCGGAGTCAAAGTCGTTCAGTCGAGCGAGTCAGTTCAGTCGAGGTGAAGTCGATGTGGGTGTTCAGGCGAGGTCGGGTGGACAGGGATGAAGTTCAGCGGCTGTTGTGAGTCTCAGGCAAGGGCTCTGAGCAGTCGGGTCTCCGACGAAGGATGAGGCGGGTGAGGCGGAGGGATGCTCGACGAAGTTTTAGCAGGATGAGGGTCGAAGTCCGGTGGTTCCGGTCGGGGTTCAGCGGGGTGGAAGCATCGTTCACGGTGGGTCTCCTCCGGTCCAGGCGGAGAACATCAAGTTGTCGACCAAGGAGATGGCCGGTGGTGAAGTAGGTCGGAGATGAAGATGAATAGGGAATAGGGGGTGGTCGGCTGATAGCTATTAGCTAGGTTTAGTTTTAGGTTGAAAAGAAAAAGTAAAGAAAAAGCGATATTATATATATATATGTTGTAGACTTGGGTTGACCTAGAATTTGGCTTGGTCAAGGCCTCTTGGGATTGGGCCTTGCCATGGATATTTCAATGGCTAGGATTTAAATGGATTTAAAAATGAATGGCTATGATGCATTTATTCAAGGTTTAAGGGTTTGGAGGCAATGGTTCAAGGAGGTTGATGTTGCATTGTACACTCCCAAAAATTATGGAAAAATACACATGAAGGAGAAATGGGTTTATTCATTTGTCGTGTCCAACGGGATGGATACCTTAATGCACTTTTTCACAAAAGTGCCCAACAATTAAAAAATTACACAAAGTTGGATTTATGGTTTAGTTAATTAAAATTAATACAATTGGTGTGCTAAAATTAATTAGAAGTACAAGAAGCTGAAATTAAATAGGACACAAGTGTCATTAATGAAGTAGACTCAGAATATAATATTACCCTAATTTGGGTTGCTCAAAATGAATCGAGATTGTGTCTCCAATTTCGATTGGAACACAAGGATACAAGGTTTAATTTATATAGAATTAAATATAGTCGTTTGCGACGAATGTTATGCGCCTAAAATGAAGCACAACAAGACATAATTATGAGTCACACAAGGATCAAAATAATAGTCTGGCACGTCTAGGACAATGGTATGAAATTAGTTGGAAGACAATGGCTAGTGTAGTGGTCCAATTATCGAAGTAACGGTAAAGTGCAACAATCAAATAAATCACAGCAATTTAAATATAATTAAACATCATGCAATCATTTACACATTAATTATAAAAAGACAAAAATATCCCTAATCTGAAATATGGGGGTGACAAATACAAACGTAACCACCTTGGCATACTGAACGGACAGGTATTTTCGTGCTCGAGGGGGTGCTAACACTTAGATCTAGATACAACGATGTCATTTCTATATTATTTTCTATGGCAAAATTCGTGGATATAAAATTATGCGTTGCACCAGAATCAAATAACACACGTGCAGGTATGTTATTAAAAAGCAAAGCACCTGACACAACGGTATCTGAGGCCAGGGCTTCTTCTCGTGTCATAGTGTAGACCCGACCTTGAGCTTGGCGACGCTCTTGCTGAGGCGCAGCTAGGTTGGCCAGGGGTGCTGGGGCAGGATTCGGATGTTGAGGACGAAGCCTGGAGGAAAGCGGACAATCTCTAGCTATGTGGCCTTGACCACCACAGTTGAAGCATAGCCCTTTCCTGAGGTAACAGTCATTTGCGGTGTGCCCCGGCCTCTTGCAGAAGAAGCATAGCCCTTTCTCTTGGTTCCCTTTTTGCGGACCATCATTATTTTGATGCTTTGTAGCGTTGTTCCCTTTCTTTTTGCTATGGCGTTTGTGATTTAAGGTATGCACAGCGCCGACAGCAACATGAGGATACTACGGTTTGAGGGAGAGGGCATGGTTAATAACTTCCCTCATCGTCTGGTATTGAGGAACAACCACGTGCGCATGGATGGCAGGACGCAGACCACCTTCAAATCGGATGGCACGACTCGCCGCATCAGGTAAATATGAGCTGGCAAACTTGGCGAGCCGGTTGAATTCGGCAGAATACTGCTTTATTGTCATGCTGCATTATCATAGTTGCACGAACTCGTTCTCTTTCTGACGACGTACGGGAGGGGATATGAACTCCTCTTCAAATATGCCACGGAAGGTAGTATCACACCCCGGACCCGCCCGGGCCGCCGCTCCGCCCTGCCCTGCCCCACCCCGTGTGGCCAGAATTAACGAACCGGACACGAATCACCGTGCCTCGGCACGCCGGACGCAAATTATCGCGCCCGTCCCGCGGGTGCAAGGGAGGAAGGGAGCTAAGCGAATGGCCCGTTCGAGCTTTCGGGGGACGTGATGCCGCACGGGCCTGGGGTTGCGCCCGTGCGAGGCCAATCGTTTAAGTTGATAGTTGGCTATCATCGTATCAATCGAGTAAGCAGCGAAAAGGGACTTGTTGCAATGTAATACATTTAGCCAACTGAGTGTTTGGGACAATCGAGGCAACTTGGGTTTCTTTTAGCAAAGGCACACGTTCGTTCCATACATTATGCCCCCCTTATACGATAGCATTCTTGGGGCAACAATCGAAACCAGGATTCCGGGTCTTGGGGATTGTGGCACGCCTATCGCTCCCTCGGACGATCCAGTACCTGCAAGCAAGTAAACTATTGGTGGGTTAGCACTTTATACAAGTACTGGTGAGATAAATCAACTGAACAGAAACATGCATTCACTCAAACCAACACTAAGTAATCATGTTATAAAATATTATATTACTAGTGATCTTTCTAGTTTTACCTAGGTTCGTTTCATGCAGTTCGCTAGCAGAATCATATTACATTGTTTGGAAACATGTTTGGAAACAGAGTTTCATATGCGATAAGCAAGCAAGCAATCGTTCATGTTCCAGGGTGTGCGCAGCGTGTCTCGTGCGACTCCAGGGTCAGATGCAAAGCTAGACACACAATGCACATTCTTAGGGGCAGTCACTATCCAAGCCAACACAATAACTTAGCTATATGCAGGGCGGTCCCCGAGTATCTCAGGATCGGCAGCTGGTGGTACAGCATACCAATGACTCATTTCTCTGATGCTAATGGCAGCTGTGACCCATGGTGGCTATGACACATGCAGTTCAGCTCTCCACCAAAAGCCATTGTCCGACCGCGTGCGAATGCATGGAACACTATCAAATAAACTCTAGTATGCAGACGAGACGAACCATCAGAATACAATCTTAGTTGCGGGGCAATCCGACTTATCACTTGAACACGTTCAAGCACAGTATGGTTCTCTCGAAGCATAGACGATAGTGAACATGTCCATGCACTTTAGGCAAGCGATTCAGGATTCTCGTTAAGCAGACATTGTTTCAAAGACAAGCTAGGTGAGTTCGTTCATTAACATGCAAGGCAGGTTCTATCATTCTCTTATGAAAACATTGCAAGCAAAAACTCAGGTTATTATTAAGGCGTGCAAGAATCAGAGAACGAAGTTCTGCCCACTCACCTGATACATAACGCCGACGCGGAGCGGGGCGTTACATACTTACCAACCAACAAAAAGTTTCGTCCTCGAAACTTCAAGGATAAACTTCTCGATATTTCGAGCAGCGATAGTGCCGTCCCTCGCCGTACTCAATCGAAACAGTCAAGCAATTCAAGTTCAGAAACTATTTGCACTTTGAGAATATCTATGGACTTATTTATGGAACGCTCTTTTGCAATACCATATCGATATAACTCAGAGTCAAAGCAACGGTTTTGGGCCAGATGATCGATTCCGCTCTGATACCATTCTGTCATGCCCCGGACCCGCCCGGGCTGCCGCTCCGCCCTGTCCCGCCCCGTGTGGCCGGAATTAACAAACCGGACACGAATCACCGTGCCTCGGCATGCCGGACGCGAATCACCGCACCCGTCCCGCGGGTGCGAGGGAGAAAGGGAGCTAAGCGAATGGCCCGTTCGAGCTTTCGGGGGACGTGATGCCGCACGGGCCTGGGGTTGCGCCCGTGCAAGGCCAATCGTTTAAGTTGATAGTTGGCTATCATCGCATCAATCGAGTAAGCAGCGGAAAGGGACTTGTTGCAATGCAATGCATTTAGCCAACTAAGTGTTCGGGACAATCGAGGCAACTTGGGTTTTCTTTAGCAAAGGCACACGTTCGTTCCATACATTATGCCCCCTTATACGATAGCATTCTCAGGGCAACAATCGAAACCAGGATTCTGGGTCTTGGGGACTGTGGCACGCCTATCGCTCCCTCGGACGATCCATTACCTGCAAGCAAGTAAACTGTTTGTGGGTCAGCACTTTATACAAGTACTGGTGAGATAAATCAACTGAACAGAAACATGTATTCACTCAAACCAACACTAAGTAATCATGTTATAAAATATTATATTACTAGTGATCTTTCTAGTTTTACCTAGGTTCGTTTCATGCAGTTCGCTAGCAGAATCATATTACATTGTTTGAAAACATGTTTGGAAATAGAGTTTCATATGCGATAAGCAAGCAAGCAATCGTTCATGTTCCAGGGTTTGTGCAGCATGTCTCGTGCAACTCCAGGGTCAGATGCAAAGCTAGACACACAATGCACATTCTTAGGGGCAGTCACTATCCAAGCCAACACAATGGCTTAGCTATATGCAGGGCGGTCCCCGAGTATCTCAGGATCGGCAGCTGGTGGTACAGCATACCAATGACTCATTTCTCTGATGCTAATGGCAGCTGTGACCCATGGTGGCTATGACGCATGCAGTTCAGCTCTCCACCAAAAGCTATTATCCGACCGCGTGCGAATGCATGGAACACTATCAAATAAACTCTAGTATGCAGACGAGACGAACCATCAGAATATAATCTTAGTTGCGGGGCAATCCGACTTATCACTTGAACACGTTCAGGCACAGTATGGTTCTCTCGAAGCATAGACGATAGTGAACATGTCCATGCACTCTAGGCAAGCGATTCAGGATTCTCGTTAAGCAGACATTGTTTCAAAGACAAGCTAGGTGAGTTCGTTCATTAACATATAAGGCAGGTTCTATCATTCTCTTATGAAAACATTGCAAGCAAAAACTCAGGTTATTATTAAGGCGTGCAAGAATCAGAGAACGAAGTTCTGCCCACTCACCTGATACATAACGCCGACGCGGAGCGGGGCATTACATACTTACCAACCAACAAAAAGTTTCGTCCTCGAAACTTCAAGGATAAACTTCTCGATATTTCGAGCAGCGATAGTGCCGTCCCTCGCCGTACTCAATCAAAACAGTCAAGCAATTCAAGTTCAGAAAATATTTGCACTTTGAGAATATCTATGGACTTATTTATGGAACGCTCTTTTGCAATACCATATCGATATAACTCAGAGTCAAAGCAACGGTTTTGGGCCAGATGATCGATTCCGCTCTGATACCATTCTGTCATGCCCCGGACCCGCCCGGGCTGCTGCTCCGCCCTGTCCCGCCCCGTGTGGTCGGAATTAACAAACCGGACACGAATCACCGTGCCTCGGCACACCGGACGCGAATCACCGTGCCCGTCCCGCGGGTGCGAGGGAGAAAGGGAGCTAAACGAATGGCCCGTTCGAGCTTTCGGGGGACGTGATGCCGCACGGGCCTGGGGTTGCGCCCGTGCAAGGCCAATCGTTTAAATTGATAGTTGGCTATCATCGCATCAATCGAGTAAGCAGCAGAAAGGGACTTGTTGCAATGCAATACATTTAGCCAACTGAGTGTTCGAGACAATCGAGGCAACTTGGGTTTCCTTTAGCAAAGGCACACGTTCGTTCCATACATTATGCCCCCCTTATACGATAGCATTCTCGGGGCAACAATCGAAACCAGGATTCTGGGTCTTGGGGACTGTGGCACGCCTATCGCTCCCTCGGACGATCCAGTACCTGCAAGCAAGTAAACTGTTGGTGGGTCAGCACTTTATACAAGTACTGGTGAGATAAATCAACTGAACAGAAATATGCATTCACTCAAACCAACACTAAGTAATCATGTTATAAAATATTACATTACTAGTGATCTTTCTAGTTTTACCTAGGTTCGTTTCATGCAGTTCGCTAGCAGAATCATATTACATTGTTTGGAAACATGTTTGGAAACAGAGTTTCATATGCGATAAGCAAGCAAGCAATCGTTTATGTTCCAGGGTGTGCACAGCGTGTCTCGTGCGACTCCAGGGTCAGATACAAAGCTAGACACACAATGCACATTCTTAGGGGCAGTCACTATCCAAGCCAACACAATGACTTAGCTATATGCAGGACGGTCCCCGAGTATCTCAGGATCGGCAGCTGGTGGTACATTATACCAATGACTCATTTCTCTGATGCTAATGGCAGCTGTGACCCATGGTGGCTATGACGCATGCAGTTCAGCTCTCCACCAAAAGCCATTGTTCGACCGCATGCGAATGCATGGAACACTATCAAATAAACACTAGTATACAGACGAGACAAACCATCAGAATACAATCTTAGTTGCGGGGCAATCCGACTTATCACTTGAACACGTTCAGGCACAGTATGGTTCTTTCGAAGCATAGACGATAGTGAACATGTTTATGCACTCTAGGCAAGCAATTCAGGATTCTCGTTAAGCAGACATTGTTTCAAAGACAAGCTAGGTGAGTTCGTTCATTAACATGCAAGGCAGGTTCTATCATTCTTTTGTGAAAATATTGCAAGCAAAAACACAGGTTATTATTAAGGCGTGCAAGAATCAGAGAACGAAGTTCTGCCCACTCACCTGATACATAATGCCGACGCGGAGCGGGGCGTTACAGGTAGCCTACGTGATCGTCTGCTCTTTATTATCAACTGGAAGAGATCTTCGATGCACGTCCCACCAATCGTGCGCGTTCAAACGGAGTTAGAGTTGGGCACACGCAACACGCTTCTCCTCGGGTACCTCCAACTGTTTGAAGTGGTCTTTAAGTTCGGCCAACCAATCTAGAGCCATAATTGGGTCCTCAGTCCCGTTAAACAACGTGTTGTAAACTTTCTTAAAGTTGCCAAAGTTGAAGGCAGTCACATCCTTCTTCCTTGGGGTTTGAGGCATCTCGACTTCAAGTGTGGGTTGCTCCACCGGAGTCGCTGCTGTTGCCGCGGACTGGTTAGAGGCCAAGGTCTGAACAATTTGCTGCAGGGTATCTACCTGTTTTTGCTGGACTGAGAATCGGGCTTCTATATTGTCTTGGAAATTGTTTTGCTTCTCTTCTGCTCGCTTCTCAGCCCGTTCATAACGAGCCTCGTCCCTTTGTTGGTTAGCCTCTAACATCATTATCATCTGCTGAATGGGATCGACATGGGACATCGCTCGCTGGCTCCGAGAACTTTCTGATGTGCCAGAACTGCTTTCTTGGGCTTGTGTCTCGTCCGGTGCTGGCGCTGATAATTGCGCTTATGCCATTCCTTCAAAAGAAGGTAAATTACATCAAGATCATAATGTATTATGGACTCATTGTATGAACGTATCTTATTTTATCCTAACGAGTTCAAGAGTTCGCACAGGAATTTGATCGTTAAAGGAACTTTTCCAACACGAGGGTCAAAGGAACTTGAAGTTGTGCTCTGATACCAATATGTCATGTTCCGATTCCGTGGAATTGATAGTCGTCCCCCGGGCATGACGCCGTGTGGGCCTAGGTTGTGCACCGCACAAGGCTAAGGTATTTTGCATAGCGAGCACATATTCAGAGTACGCAGATAAATTGAAACACAAGGTTGAAGCATGGAAAAGTTCTCTTTTATTGATAATGAACATCTATTACAAACTCTTAAACGAGTCAGAAGGTTGCCGCACGGGCTTACAAAAGTTAACACAAAATGAGATAGTTGTCCTGTACATTACATCATTTACTAAAACTCAAAAAAATAAGGGACCTCCAGGCGGGACGATGGCTTTCCCTCGGAGCTGCATGAGTTATAATTGCTTACTCCTTGGTCTTCAAAATGCTTCAAAATGTAGCACGATCAGGACGCGCCTACAACTGGACTGGATTGGGGAATGACTTCCCCTCCTCGCAGGATCTTCTTAGTGCAGAGAACCTGTTTCAACGAGGGTCAGTACATCGAAACGTACTGGTGAAGGCAAGCTAACTATAAATCCCCTCACCCAAAAATAGGTATTTTGTGTGTATTTTGTATTTCTTGTAATTGTTTTAGATTATTTTTTTGAAACAATTAAAATCTAATAATTTTATTAGGACACTCCACCATGGTTTGGACATTAATAATATAGGATGGCCCCAAAATCTGTATCGTCCATCATAGGAAGTAGCCTACACAGGAGACACTACTTGTAGGATCTTTTCGTGGCACAGAAATTCGATCCCTTGGTGTTAGTATGACATTAGTGTAACGACTAGAGATTAATTGTAAACCCCCTCGATCAGATTCCAGTATTTTAGAATTTTTTTTTTTTAGCAATTTAGGATTTATGGCAATATTTTAATTTATTTTGCTTACGTATCCTATTAACTTGTGCACCTGTCCATCATCTAATTATTTGGAGCTTTACCTTGACTGTTATCCTCGAACGAAGTTTACAGACCACTCTTAGACATGCCAGTCTACTATCCTGTACTTTGTGCAACTCCCAGATGCTTTACTTTGAGCCTCGTTTGAGACGCACAATTATCGTTACAAACGTACGTAATTAAATTCCTAGATCTGTACCCATCCCTGTTCCAACAAATATTAGAGGCCCAACCTGTACCTGTTTTGCCCAGACCAAAATACGATAATATTCTACACTGAGTATACTACATTTAGTGTATTGACATCGCAAGAAAATTATGATCATACCTGCCTCTAAATAATTAGAGAACACCGTGCGCAGTATTTAATGATTAATTAATACGATGGCCCGTATCACCCTAGAAAACCAGGCCCAGTCCCTGCCCAGACTCACTCCTACCCCCTCGGGAGCCTCGTACAGCAATTTCCCTCAATTCTGTAAATTTTAGTATTTTCAAGAATCGGGTGTTTTTCCCAGACAATTTCGTAATTGCGCAATTTCCCAAAATAGCATATTTGCGTAATTTATAAAATTATAGGGACTTTTCTGTAAATTATAGTACGAGGTGTCACCCCCTGATTGGCCGGTGAACATGCACCGTCCATTCCAAAAGGAGTCCAGATTCGATGTATTTACATAAGTAAATATCCAATGGTGAAATTACCAATTTAACCCTTAAATTATTTTCTATAAAAGAAAATAAAAGAAAATAAAAGAAAAATGAAAAACCCTAACCCTACCCAGGCCGCAGCCGACCCCCCCCCCCCCCCCGCCGGAGCGACAAGCCCCCTCGCCAGAGCCGAACCCCCGCCCGCGGCGAGTCCTCCCCCACCCGCGGCGAGTCACTTCCCCCCCCGGTGGCCCGACCTCCTCTCTCCTCAGCCCCCTTCTCCCCGCGGCCGACTTCTCCATCTCCTCCGCCACCCGACCCCGCGACCCCAATCCGGCCAGCCCCGACTTTGACCTCCTTCCCCTTCAGCCGACCCACAGCCCGCCACCGCCACCTCCACGAGCAGCCCCAGCCCTCGACTCGTCGGCCTCCCCAGAACCCAGAACCTCTCCCCTCTTCCTCGCCGCCACCAGTCTCCGGCCACCTCGACCCGCTGCTGCCCTCCTCAACCAGCAGAGCTCGACCCCAGACCCCGTCTGATGCCAACACAGCAGCCGACTCTGGCCCGGCCGTGCAGCCTCGTCCGACCGACCGAAGGCTCCGGCGTGCAGCACCCCTGACCCGTCCGGTCCGGCACAGCAGCTCCGGACCACCCCACGACGACCCCGACTCGAGCAAAACCAGACACAACAGCATTTCAGAGCCCGGACACAGCCCGGACACAACCAGCGTCGTGTCGCATATCTTCCCGGACACGGGAAATTCAATCCACGGAGCCCTGTTCAGGTAACCCGTTCTAACTCCTCATAATTCCGTTTTTAATTCCGTCAGTTGTGACACGTAGGCTATGTGACCCTCTCGGTGCCCGTGCAACCCACACGGTGCATCGCGTCCTGTGGCGATCGCGGCATGCGATCCAAAAATAGGAAAAACAACGACCCGATTTACCCCGGAACTGAGTACGCCCCGCCAAACGGGACGACTTGGTCGCACGTGGTCTTTACCGAAACGTGCGCGTCGTTGATACGGACGTGCGAGATTTCGCCGAAGTTGATTTGGATGTGCGTGCACACCGGAATCAACGCGTATCCACCGACAACATACCGTTTCCTCCTATTCTGGAACACGCTGCAACTTTGTGTACACACGTCGGATCGAGACAAAACTTGCGCCATCGGACTCGTAGTAATACGCTGGTCCAATGATCCAAGTTTGGTTCGATTCTGAGAACGTTGACAAAATCCCGTATCGTGGGCCCCACAGGCTCCACTTGACGGGCAATTTTGTGATCGGCACATCGGAATCCAGTTCTGGACATTCTGTTGGGTTCGTATCGACGTTCTGGACTTGTTGACACTAAGTTTGGCGAATTTGGAGATCTTTGACTCTGATACATTTTTCGGTGCAAAGCGGCCCACATGTGGACCCCGCTTTGACCGAAAACTGTCTTTTTTGCCCCTGTGTCCAAATTGGACTTAAGGACAGGCGTTTCTAGCTATTTGATATTTTTTGAGACTGTTAGTGATGTTTATTTCAGTATCCGGAGATATTCATTCTGAGGTCATAGTTCTGACACTTGGTACTTGACATCGGGACGTTACATATTTGCAGCTCTCTTGCCAGGCAAGTATACCTTGCCTTGTTGTACTGATTAAATTCAGTTATTTTAGTTACATATTTATTTATTTGAATATTATATAAATATGCGCGTCCGAGATAACTCGGGTGCAGTCAACGAAGGAGTTGACGTTAGGACTTATGTCTTATCTAGTGTCTAGTAGACTCACCTAAAGTTGTGGAGTTATTGGTATGACTCCCCAGGCCTTGATACATATCATTACATGTCACAGAGTGAGTTTATGTAGGGTCGCGTGTCTCATGCGCGACTGGCCATCAGTGTGAGCAACACGTGTAGCGGTATGTAGTTTAGTTGTTTATTTTATTGAGATTTGCATCATAGTAGGAGGTGTCCACATCGTTTTCACGACTTGTACATCTATATTGGGCGGGGAAGATACTAGTAGACGTATGGAACACCCCCTCCTTGAGTCTTTTATCCTTCGTACTATGCTCCTCGGAGATGGTCGATTGCAGAGCTACCAGTGTGTCCGGGGGCATATGACACATATACTAGCCGATCATGATGATTGGTGAATTACGTCAGCATATGTCAAGCCTACACATTCCCATGCGTACTATAAGGTCTTCAAATTGCATTCACTTAGATGGTTAGCACACCCCATTTATTTATTCAGTATTTACATACATGGCTTGTTATTTTTCTGTATCTTGTTATGTCCCTCTGAGGACCTGGTCCCTTGCCAGGTATAGATGTTTATGAGTATTCAAGGGAGCGCAGATCCGGACAGGCTACTTATATTCCGAGGAGGCCTTCTCTTTGAGCCTCGTGATTGTCAGATGTTGTTCTTATATGGTGTGTATCTGGTTCCTTTTTATATTCTATTTCGGCAGTAGATTTGTTTCCATCTGAATGTCATTCTTTAGATACTTATTATTGAGATCTAGTTACATGGTTATTGGTTATTCATGTTTATGTGATTTCTGTGGATGAGATTTAGATATTATCCTGTGACTTGTGATCAGTTTTACCACTTATAAATTATTGTTCATTATATAGCGTACGCTCGTATATATGGTTTCCATATATTGGAGTTGCCATATATACAGGCGGCTGGCATGCTTACATGTCCTGGTCCTACGTATTTTGGGACTGGGGCATGACATGTTTTTAGTGGTGGCCCATGCAGGTCAGAGCATATTGTCTCGGTTACGTTACTGTACCGAGCAAGCCTGCACCTAGGATTAGAGTTTAGGATCTCATCCATAATTGACTATGACTTATCTTCCTTCCAGTCTGTCCTACTTACAAAATTGCATCCTGCTTGATTCATGTGCTTCCCTGAAAATTCCTTAAGTATAGCCCCTGCTAGAATATAGACATCCATGTTGATAGAATGATACCTAGGGTAATAATCCTACTTAGAATACAACTAGGGCTTTGACATATCACTAAGTTCAGATTACTTAATAAACCCTAGTTTTCCATATTACCTAATAAACCCTAGCATCACTACCTATAGATTAACTTACCCTTATCCCTTGACGTATTTATGTATGACTTGAGTGTAGTAAAAATACAACTATGATTAGTTAGAAAATTGACCATAGTGTTGACCCTAGTCTTGAGGAACCCATAGAAATCTAAGATTGAATACTAGGACTGAAACCTCATCCAAAGTTTGGATAAACCAGAGTTTTATGCCAGAGACCCTTTACCCTTGTTGGTGTAAAACCCATTTGACCGTTGTTGGCATAAGAACCAAACGACTGCCTAGTTGGCGTAAAAGCCAAACTATGCAGGAGATTGTCTCCTTTACGCCGCAGTTATGACAACTGCTACCCTCATTCCCTTAGTATTCCTTATCCTGCGTATGACACGTTCTAAAAGCCACGTAGGTAACTGCCCTGCGTAAACTTGATGATTCTAGAAAAATAGATAACCAGCGTAGAGTAACCTGATTAGGCGTAAAACATAAGGATAGAATGTGAGCATTTTGTTACAGCCTTAGTTTTCCCCAGGCGTGACCCAATCTTGTGCATTAAAGGCAGAAATACGCCTTGAGCCATGTGCAAAAAGAAACAGCTTTTTGACGGGACATCTGATTTTGTCTCACCTCAAGCGTATATGACTTGTATCTAATAAAGTCACTAAAAGACAACCTGGACCTCCGTGCTTTATTCATCATCAAACCGTCCACTCGATCGTTGTACAAGTACTTTTGTCAGACGTCAGAATTCACTAATTCAACTGACAAACTTATGAGTTCCTTGTACAATTTTACGCTGCAACGTATGCTAGACTTTACGCAGGAGATTTTACGCGCGTACTTTTTACGCTGGCAGATTTTTACGTAAACCTTTTAGGCGAACTTTACGCAGGCAGACTTTTATACAGACTTTATGACCCGCTAAGTTTAGGCGCAGATTTTTAGCGCAAAACTTTTATGCTCAGACTTTTACCCAGACTTTTACGCAGACTGTTACGCACATACTTTTTACACGAACAGCTCTGATATCCCTACTTTACGCGGACTTTCTTGAAATCTCTGTTTTAGGCAGACAACCTATAGTGTATATTAAGATTGTAGAACTTAAAAGGCCATGCCTCTTTTGGGTCAACTAGCATCTTAGAGAAGGATTTAGAATAATAACTGTAGAGATTGTAAAATCTTGTATTTTTGTGAATTTAAATTGTTTTGTAATTTCTCGTATCATAATCTAGCGTACTTATATTTACTGTCCTACTTTGACTATACTACTATTATAGCCTAGTTTTGCAAGCTTATTCTTTATCAAGCTTGTTCATAATATATGTATTATTGGAGTACTACACTAATACATTTCAGAATCAGTGTATTACGGTCTGATCAACCATAGTACACTTGGTTCGTCCTTCGCATAATTACTTTACGGGGATTGAGTTATATAGTAATTAGTAGATAGATGTACTTGCCCTCTAGATATGTCTGAGCATATCGTATCAGTTACCTAACTGTGCTGATACGAAATGTGTGAATAGGGATTACCAGAATAGGATTTCAATCCACAACTGCCTTGACAATTCCCCTTTGAATTCTTTAAAATGCCTTGACCCTCATACTTTCAATCTATTACCTCCCCCTTGAACTCTTGATTACTGTTTTCCGTCTTCCCTTATTTCGGAAGGACGAAACCTCGTACTTAATATAAATACGAAGTGTATTGTTTCTGTAGCCATTTATGTTTGTTTCTTGGATAATTACCAAACCCTATTATTGGATTAGATTTCAGTATATATACTGTGCTACCCTTAAAATGACCTTCGCTACCTACCTACATTTTATTACGTTCATAATACGTGCATCACTATGACAGCATAAAATTTTTATTTTTGTCTCGTAACTTGGGTCAAGTTCAGAACTCAAGGGTTCAATGAAGAAAATCAGGAGTCTAAATGGATTTCACCTGGATGAACAATTGACTAACTCCTGAAGGAGTAGCAGCACCTATGACTAGGTTGACTTATTAGGATTAAGAATTCCTATGGACCAACGAGTGTCAAGCCGCTTTCGAGGAGTTGAAGAAGCGACTGACCACAGCACCCGTATTGACTATTCCATCCGGATCAGGCGGTTGTGATCTACAGACACATCAGGAAAAAGTTTGGGATGCATATTAATACAAGATGACAAGGTAATGGCATATGCATCTAGACAATTATGAGTACATGAGAAGAATTTGGAACTTGCAACCGTCGTAATTACTCAGAAGCTATGGAGACATTATTTATATATGAAACAAACCGTAAGATTGCACGGCATACCAGTCAGCATTGTACCAGACAAGGATTCATGTGACCAGAGTTGGTGGTCAACACCGTAGAGACAGTTAAGTAAATACAAGGACACTTGCAAACAGTGCAAAACAGACAGAAGTAGTGGACAGACCGTCATCATCGTCCCTTGGAATTCAAAAAGTACGATCATGTTTTCTTGAGGATATCACCTACTAGAGGCACCATTCGATTCGGAGGACGCAGCAAGTTGAGTCCAAGGTATGTTGGACCATTGACATGCTAGAAAGAATAGTAGTGGCATATTAACTTGCGCTACTACCTTCCCTTGAGAGAGCACATGACGTATTCCACGTATCGCAACTCAGGCGATATGTGACAGACAGCAGTCATGTTCTCAACCATTCGGAGATCACCTTTAGGCCGAGCTTGTCGTATCAGGAGCAGCCAGTGGGAATCCTTGATCATCGAGAAAAGTTATTGAGGAATCAGTCTTTTTCCCTTGGTCTGCGTATTATGGAAGCGTGACACGCCAGGAGAATCTACTTGAAAGCGTGTGGACGACTCGCGTAAACATTTTTCGAGCCTATTCGTAAACCAAGATATAAATTACTTTATTAATTATATCTTATGCCATCTTTGACTTCTACCGTGTCTTAGTTTTAATTTCGAGAACAAAATTTTTTATAAGTTGGGTAGATTGTAAACTCCCTCGACCAGATTCCAGTATTTTAGGATTATATTTTTATTATTTTTTAGGATTTATGGCAATATTTTAATTTATTTTGCTTACGTATCCTATTAACTTGTGCACCTGTCCATCATCTAATTATTTGGAGCTTTACCTTGACTGTTATCCCCGAACGAAGTTCACAGACCACTCTTAGACATGCCAGTCTACTATCCTGCACTTTGTGCAACTCCCAGATGCTTTACTTTGAGCCTCGTTTGAGACGCACAATTATCGTTACAAACGTACGTAATTAAATTCCTAGATCTGTACCCATCCTTGTTCCAACAGACATTAGAGGCCCAACCTGTACCTGTTTTTCCCAGACAAAAATATGATAATATTCTACACTGAGTATACTACATTTAGTGTATTGATACCGCAAGAAAATTATGACCATACCTGCCTCTAAATAATTAGAGAACACCGTGCGCAGTATTTAATGATTAATTAATATGATGGCCCATATCACCCTAGAAAACCAGGCCCAGTCCCTGCCCAGACTCACCCCTACCCCCTCGGGACCCTCGCACAGCAATTTCCCTCAATTCTGTGAATTTTAGTATTTTTAAGAATCGGGTATTTTTCCCAGACAATTTCGTAATTGCACAATTTCCCAAAATAGGACATTTGCACAATTTATAAAATTATAGGGACTTTTCTGCAAATTATAATGCGAGGTGTCACCCCCTGATTGGCCGATGAACATGCACCGTCCATTCCAAAAGGAGTCCAGATTCGATGTATTTACATAAGTAAATATCCAATGTTGAAATTACCAATTTAACCCTTAAATTATTTTCTATAAAAGAAAATAAAATAAAATAAAAGAAAAGAAAAGAAAAGAAAAGAAAAATGAAAAACCCTAACCCTACCCAGGCCGCAGCCGACCCCCCCCCCCCCCCCCCCGCCGGAGCGACGAGCCCCCTCGCCGGAGCCGATCCCCCGCCCGCGGCGAGTCTCTTCCCCCCCCCCGCTGGCCCGACCTCCTCTCTCCTCAGCCCCCTTCTCCCCGTGGCCGACTTCTCCATCTCCTCCGCCACCCGACCCCACGGCCCCCATCCGGCCAGCCCCGACTTCGACCTCCTTCCCCTTCAGTCGACCCACAGCCCGCCACCGCCACCTATACGAGCAGCCCCAGCCCTCGACTCGTCGGCCTCCCCAGAACCCAGAACCTCTCCCCTCTTCCTCGCCGCCGCCAGTCTCAGGCCACCTCGACCCGCTGCTGCCCTCCTCAGCCCGCAGAGCTCGACCCCAGACCTCGCCTGCTGCCAACACAGCAGTCGACTCCGGCCCGGCCGTGCAGCCTCGTCCGACCGACCGAAGGCTCCGGCGTGCAGCACCCCTGACCCGTCCGGTCCGGCACAACAGCTCTGGACCACCCCGCGATGACCCCGACTCGAGCAAAACCAGACACAACAGCATTTCAGAGCCCGGACACAACCAGCGTCGTGTCGCATCTCTTCCCGGACACGGGAAATTCAATCCACGGAGCCCTGTTCAGGTAACCCGTTCTAACTCCTCATAATTCTGTTTTTAATTCCGTCAGTTGTGACACATAGGCTATGTGACCCTCTCGGTGCCCATGCAATCCGTACGGTGCATCGCGTCCTGTGGCGATCGCAGCACGCGATCCAAAAACAGAAAAAACAACGACCCGATTCACCCCGGAACTGAGTACGCCCCGCCAAACGGGATAACTTGGTCGCACGCGGTCTTTACCGAAATGTGTGCGTCGTTGATACGGACGTGCGGGATTTCGCAGAAGTTGATTTGGATGTACGTGCACACCGGAATCAACGCGTATCCACCGACAATGTCCCGTATCCGCCTGTTCTGGAATACGCTGCAACTTTGTGTACACACGTCGGATCGAGACGAAACTTATACCATCGGACTCGTAACAATAATCTGGTCCTATGATCCAAGTTTGGTTCGATTCTGAGAACATTGACAAAATTCCGTATCGTGGGCCCCATAGGCTCCACTTGACGGGCAATTTTGTGATCGGCACATCGGAATCCAGTTCTGGACATTCCGTTGGGTTCGTATCGACGTTCTGGACTTGTTGACACTAAGTTTGGCGAATTTGGAGACCTTTGACCCTGACACATTTTTCGGTGCAAAGCGGCCCACATGTGGACCCGACTTTGACCGAAAACTGTTATTTTTGCCCCTGTGTCCAAATTGGACTTAAGGACAGGCGTTTCTAGCTATTTGATATTTTCTGAGACTGTTAGTGATGTTTATTTCAGTATCCGGAGATATTCATTCTGAGGTCATAGTTCTGACACTTGGTACTTGACATCGGGACGTTACATATTTGCAGCTCTCTTGCCAGGCAAGTATACCTTGCCTTGTTGTACTGATTAAATCCAGTTATTTTAGTTACATGTTTATTTATTTGAATATTATATAAATGTGCGCATCCGAGAAAACTCGGGTGCAGTCAACGAAGGCGTTGACGTTAGGACTTGTTGTAAATCCCCTGAATTTTTCAAAATTTTAAAAACTGGATTTTTTACAATTTTTTGGAATTTTTTGGGATTTTTCTGTAATTTAAAAACAGGATTTTAATTATTAAATAATTTTTAAATGATAATAAACAATATTAAAATATTATGGAAATAATATTTTTGGGTGTAAAATGAAAAACTGGACTTAGGATAATTTTTCTGGAATTTATCGGACCCCGGACCTATTTTTAAATTACCAAAGAGTATTTATTTAATGATTTATTTATTTATTAATTATTTACTATTATTTATACTATTATTATTTTATTTTTATTTTAACATTCTGGCCCAAGGCCCACTGGACCCAGGCCCATTGGGCTCGACCCAGCCCGCCCGCCTACCGGGTCGGAGCACCCGACCCAGACCCGGCCCCCTCTCTCTCCCACGTCGTCTCCCCTCCCCGCGTCGTGCGCCGCCTCCGCCGCGCCCTCCGCCCGCTCCTGCCGGCCCTCACCCCCACGTCCACCGCCACCTCTCCGCCCATCTCGGCCCCCAGCCCCCTCGCCCAGCCTATAAAACCCCCACCTCCACAGTCCCCTCCGACTACCCCCTCGCCTCCGGCAGCCCCTCGCAGCGCCGCCTCCACCGTCGACGCCCCACGCCGCCACGCCCAGTGCCGCCGCCCTCTTCCTCCCCTCCTCTTCTTCTTCTCCGGCTGCCCTCCGCCGGCAGCAGCAACGAGCAGCACCAGCAGCAGCAGCCAGCGCCGCCCTGCGCCGCCTCCCTGCGCGCCGCCGCGCTGCCCCGGCCCCTCCGCCGCAGCCCCAGCCGCCCACGCCGCCGTCTCCGCCGCCCTCGCCGGAATCCCCAAAGCCGAGCCCTAACCCTAATTCGGATCCCTGTGTCCGACACGAGTCGGACAAGTGTCGGACACGACTCGACCCTATTTTTCGGGTCTCCTTCAGGTACCTGTAACTTTTTGCTTGTAGCTCCGTTTTCGATTCCGTAAATTGTGTTGCGAAGCCTGTATGACCCTCTCGGTGCTCGGACAAACCGCTCGGGGCATCGCGTCCTGTGGTGATCGCACACCGCGATCCAAAAATAGGAAAAACCAGACCCTATTTTACCCCGGAACTGAGTACGCCCCGCCAAACGGAACGACTTGGTCGCGCGCGGTCTTCACAGATACATGCGCGTCGTCGATACGGATGTGTGGGATTTCGCAGAAGCTGATTCGGGTGTGCGTGCATACCGGAATCAATGCGTATCCGCGAACATCGCCCCGTATCTGACTTTTCTGTAATTTGCCCTAACTTTGTGTACACACGTCAGATCGAAATGAAAATTACGTCATCAGACTCGTAGCGATATGCTGGTCCTGTGAGTCAAGTTTGGTTCGATTCTGAGAACGTTGACAAAATCGCGTGTCGTGGGCCCTACAGGCCCCGCTCGACGGGCGATTTTGTGATCGGCTCATCGGAATTCAATTCTGAAAGCTCCGTTGGGTTCGTATCATCGTTTCTGACCTGTTGACACTGAGTTTGGTGAATTTGGAGACCGTTGACCCTGACACATTTTTCGGTGCAAAGCGGGCCCACCGGTGGACCCCGTTTTGGCCGAAACTGCCGTTTTTGCCCTTGTCTCCAAATTGGACCCAAGGATAGGCGTTTCTAGCTGATTGATATTTTCTGGATCTGATGGTGATGTTTGTTTCAGCAACCGGAGTACCGCCTGCAAATCCAACCGAAGTCAGAGCCGCAATCAGAGCCGGAACCACAGGCAAGTGTACCTTGCCAAAACTTGCAGCTTTGCTACCTATCTCCTGGACTTAGTCATACATCAGTGGGCAAGTAAACTTGCCAATTCTCAGATATTTCTGGTTATAGTATTTTACTTGATTTCTTGTAGATTCATATGTAACTTGTTTAACTGCTCAACCCAGGACACCTGACACTCTTCATGTGACGGAATTGCCTGAGATATACCTGGTGATTCCGTATAGGCTATATTTTCATATCATTTCCAGTTTACATGCTTAGATTCTAGCCTGACTCATTGCATTAGTTCAAACTTGCGTGACTTGTACCTGATATTTTCTGGAACGGTGACGTGAGATTACATGGGGTGGAAAGAGTATTATCATATCAAGGCTGAATATAATATAATATAAATACTTTTATCTGGCGGTGCCTTAGACTCTGATACAGAGCTTTGGTTCCTTACTGGCTCTTCGAGAAAATACTGCTATGGTTTTTTCAACACTGATCCTGTAGTAGTCAGCCTGAGTATGACTAAAACTCTCACTTGCATATCACTAGCTGGTTTACATATTTACCCTGCTGTTTCATTATTGCTGCACTGCATATGTTTTGGCTTATATTTTCTGTACCTTGTTATGCCCCTGAGAACCTGGAATAGACTATGTCCCCAGGTATAGCCGCAGAGAACTACCCCGAGGTGTACGGTACAGGAGCACTCCTTGGAGCAGAACCCGGAACCGAGGACGAGATAGTTGCAGAAGACTTCTCCTGAGCACCGGCTTCATATTCACAGTATTTCCATTTCAGTATTTTATTTCCTGTCTTTCTTCTTAAATGTAACAGAATAATTCTCGGATTTGTTTCCCGAGATAACCTTATTTAATATTGCTTATTTATTTCTATTGCAATATTTCTGGCATTAATCTGTATTGTTTTGTGGATGAGATTAGAAATACCTGAGACTTGTAACTTATTACTGTTAGACTGCAGCTTAAGCATGCCCTGATGGATCCATTAAATTGGGTTGTCCATCGGTGCGTGCTGCTGGCCATTGCTCACGTGCTCAGTCCCTCGTCATTTTGGGACTGGGGCGTGACATGGTTTTTGTGGTGGCCCATGCAGGTCTACGACTAAATTGTTCGGTTTCAACTTAGGGACCGAACAGGCCTGCAATAAGATAAGATAAGTTTTTAGGATCTCATCCACTTGCTTAAATCGTTTTGATATCTGTATCGTACTCGGACTAATTTGAATTTGCATCTTGCCTTGATTCTTGTGCGCCTCTTATTGGTTATTTTGGATACAGGGAAATGGACCCACAAGAATGCAACGAGACTCCCGTCGGAACACCCCAAGCTACAGATGTCACCTATGACGACGAAGTGACACCAGTCGGAGGAGTTCCACCAACTCAACAGAGCCAGCAGGCTGGTCAACCTATCTCCCAATTCCGGCGCAATGACATCCCACCTCCGCCGCAGTTCATTCCACCAATGCCCGTATGTAAAACCCCCTTCCTAGAAAATCGTATATACCCTTTTATTTATTAATTATTAATTAAATTATAGTAATTAGGTCTAAATAAGAGAAATAGATTTTTAATAATTTTTATATTAGATGTTCGGGCCCTTAGATGACTTATGGGACCATCAGGAATTTTTTGGAATTTATTCCATGTAGGGGACCCCTTGAGCTGTTGCTAGCCTAACGATGTGCATACCCTATTCTATAAATTTTTTTATGAGTATATATATATATATATATATATATATATATATATATATATATATATATATATGTATATACAAATATATATATATGTATATATATTTTATAAAGAAAGAAAGGAAAAGAATAGAATTAAATAATACTAATTAGAATATAATAATAATACTAATAATAATAACAATAATAATGTATATTAATAAGCCTACTACTCATTGCAATTAAATTTCGTAGGAACCTTGTTAATTCACTTAGGAATTCCCTAGCAGCACCTGCAGCCAATTGTTTCACCGCCCATTTAATCCCTTTTCACCCGAAGCCCTTTCCAACCCGCGGAAACCCGTTCCTTCCCCTCTCTCTCTCTCTTAATATATATATATATATATATATATATATATATATATATATATATATATATATATATATATATATATATATAGCTCTCTAAAACCCTAACCTAAAACTCCAGACTTCCTCTTCCCATCTAGAGCCGTCACCACAGCCAGAGAAGCCTCCCCAAGCCATCCAACCATCCCGTCGACGCCGACATCGCGAACTGCAGTCTCCCACTCGAGGCACCTTCGCTCCGGTGTGATTTTCCGTCGACTCGCTCGACCAAACGTTGTTCCGTTTTCATAGGTATGATCTTCCCTCAACCCTCTCCAATATTCGTTTTATAGTCAACTTCAGAAAACGTGTGCCCCTAGGTGTAAAACAGCGTCCAAAGTGGACGGACAGACCCAATTCTGGGATCACAGAATTCCAGAATGACCACCCGTATTGACGAGTTCGTATCTCCCAACACAGAGATCCGAATTCGATGATTCTTTTTGATACCTGTAGATTACATGACCTAGTTTATTTTCTGTATAATAACTTTGTGCTATTAGTCGCTGTGGATAGAATTATATTCGTCACAAAACTGTGCGCACCCACTTTTTCGGTTTTCTAAAAGTTGGAGATCGGAGCGCGCCCCGCCAAACGGGACCGCCCCGCCGTGTGCCAAGTGTACCGAATGGTGCACGCAGTATAACGGGACACGTAAAAATTTGTGGGAACTGATTTGGACGCGTGAGCACGCCGGAATCAGACCGTATCCGCGGACACATTTCGTGTCGCCACTTTTGTGGAACTCGCACGTATTTTGTACACGCTTGTCAGATTGCGACAAAACTTGCGCCACTGGACTCGTGGTAACGCGCTGGTCCTGTGACCCAAATTTCACGTGATTCTGAGACGGTTGACCAAATCGCCAATTGGCGGGCCCCACAGTTGACTTTTTGGACAAATTAGTGTTCGGCTCATGTTCTATTGAATTAGTGCAACTTTTTCAAAATTTATTTACTATATATTCTATTGATTGTGCACCTGTTCATTACACAATTAATTAGGGCCTCACACTAGCTGTTAACCCTAAACTAATTTTACATCCCTGCCCTAGGCTTGCTAGACTACATTTTCTGTATTTTTAGCAACTCCCAGAAACCTCGTTTTGTGCTTCGTTTTAGTCGCACAAATATCGTTACAAACGTACGTATTTAATCCCTATTTAAATTACTGCTCTTTACCCATCTCTGTACCCCTAGAGATTTGAGGACCAGTAGGCACCTGTTTGCCCAACCAAAAATACGATAATATTCTACTCTAATTATACTTCAATTATCATATTGACACCGTAGAAAAATTATGACCCTAACTGCCCCTAAATAATTAGTGAATACCGTGCGCAGTATTTATTAAATAATAAATACGGTGACCCGTATCACCTGCAGAATCAGACCCTGCATCTGCCCAGGCTCACCCCACACTATCCAAAACACTTCCCCAGCTTTCCCTCTCAATTCTGTGAATTTTAGTAATTTTTAGAACCAGGTGATTTTCCAGACAAATTTTATAATTGCGCAATTTTCCAATTTTTGGACTTTTATGCAATTTATGAAAAGTCAAGGATTTTTATGCAAAAATTCCCATATGAGGTGGCATCACCTCATTGGTTATTGAATAGGTGGAGTAGGACCCACAAAATATCAGATTAATATCCATAATTATCTGAATTAGATATTTAATTAATTAAATTACTAAAATACCCCCAACATTCCCCCTAATTACAAAACTACCCCAACCCTAACCCTATATAACTACCCAGCCCCCTTCATAACCGAATCCATTCCCCCTCACCCCGGCCACCCTCCGCCCACCGGACCGCCGCCGACCACCTCGCCACTCCCCCAGCCATCCCCCAGCCAACGGCCACCCCCTCCGGCCACCGCCTCCGCCGCCCTGAGCCCCCGCAGCACACTCCCCTTTCCTGCACCACAGCCGCTTCCTCACCTCCGACCGCCCACCACCGCCGTCCTGACCGTCGTGGACCTCCGCCACCGACCCCATCCGCTCCGCCGTGACCTCCTCTACCCAACCACCACCGCCACACCTCCCCACGACCACCGTCCTGGCCGGTAGCTCCCCCGCAGCCTCCTTCCCGACTTCGCCTCCAAAATACCACCACCACTCCGACAGTCCCCTACCGCCACTCCGGCCACCCCCGACCTCCGCCACCCTCACCGGACTGTTCGCCTCGACCTCCTCCGCCACCCCGACGGCCTGCACCGCCGCCTCCGCCGCCGCTGCCGGCGCTACTGCTGCTGCAAGTTGCTGCTGCTGTTGCTGTTGTTGACTGCAGCTACTGCTGCAGCTGCTATTCCGGCCGGCCGCCGACGACTCCGCCGCCGTCCTCTCGCCGGCGACCCGCCGTGGACTCCCTGTCCCCCCCACAGGTATAAATACATGTATATATATGTATATATGTATATTATATTATATGTATGTATATATGTATATATATATATATGTATATATATATGTATATATATATATATATATATGTTTATATATATAATAAAATATATTATATTAATTATACTGTATATATATTATTATTATATATATATATGTATTTAGTATATGTATAAATATACTTATATCTATATATATTTAAGTATTACTATATATATATATATATATGAATATATATGTTTATACATATATGTATGATTATATATATATTAATATATATAATATATATTATATTAATGATATACAGTAAATATATATATTCTATATATTATTATTATTGTATAATTATATGTAAATATGAATATATACATATGTATATTTATATGTATATACTTATATATATATAACATATTACTTATATGTTATTCAATAATTATACATATATGTATATATGCATTTTCATTTCTGTTTTTTTTTACTAATAAATGTAATAGATATATATAGTTATATATAACATATTAGGTATATGTTATTACTACTATATTTATAGTATATATATATATATATATATATATATATATATATATATATACTATGCATTTTCTTTTTTATTATTCAAATGCACTTATTTCAATTATTTACACATATATTATTGTATATAACAGTGGTCACATATAGACCCTGATAATATTATTATTATTATAAAGGCTGTATATAACAGTGGTCATATATAGACCCTGATATTATTAAATATAATATTTGCTGGATAGTACAGCATTTATATATATATTTATATTTCCTGCACTGTCCTTCAATTTATTATATTATATTATTATATATAAACAGTGGATAAACCCTGCTAAATATTATATTACTATATATAAAGCAGTGGATATACCCTGCTAATATTTGCTGGATAATACAGCCTATATATATATTTATAAATTCCTATATTTTCTTTCCTGCATATTATATATATATATGCTATATATATATGCATACTATTATATCTACTACATATCTATATATATACTCTATATATAAATATGTATACCATATATATTATATATAGGACTATATATATATATATTATGTATTATCTGTTACATAGGTGTATATATGTGTTATGTACCCTCGTATTAAAGGTTGTATTTACGAACCCTGTCTGTTTTAACAGAAACCACATTCACCACAACCAGTGACCCCTGTCACCAGCAACCTCAAAACCTGACTGCGAGATCAGGTTATCAACATTATCAGGGAGTAGGCAAGTATACCTTGCCAAGTTTTTACTGCTTAAATATTAACTATTAAATGTTCTTATTTAAATTCAATTATTGTCATATGATACTGCTCCTAAAATTACATATAACAGTATGTATCTGAGATTGCCTTGGGTACAGTCAACAGATACGTTGACTTAGGGAAATTAACATAATAGTTACAGACTTACCAACAACTGTGAGGATATCCTGATATTCTCCTAGACCCTATCACGGGAACACGCAACATGGTTGCAATGCATATTGGGATGCGAGCTGCGTAGTTGACTAGCTACCAGTACGTGTGACCGCATCACGGATTAGAATAATTCAGGAAATATACGACTTGACATTTAGTTACATTGGGAGGGGAGAACGACTAAAATACGTATGGGACACCCACCTCTTTACCATGTGCCGCACTCGACGGAGTGATACGGATGATATATATATATATTCATGTGACCATTCTCATCGTAGATGGAAAATTGTATAGTGCCCTTGAACAGGGGCATATGTGGCATATACTAGCCAGTCACCACAGATTGGTGAATTACGTCAGCATATGTCTAGCCACACAATTCCCATACGTACTAGGTTGTTTCAAATTGCATTTCACTTAGATGGTTAGCACCCTGTATTTTTTTATTCAGTAATTTATTTATTCAGTATTTATATTACATGGCATGTCATTTTTCTGTATCTTGTTACGTCCCTCTGAGGACCTGGTTCCCTTCCAGGTTTAGCTGAGACATTCCACCCCACAGTACCTGGACCTGGACAGGAGTCTGGACATGCCTCGGAGACGGAGATAGAGGAGATGCCGTCAGAGTCTACCTGAGCGCACCTGGAGTTGAAGCTACATATTTTGAGGATATTACGCTAGTTTATCTTATTTCACTCCTGCTTACTTTTGTAGTGGGATTGTTCCCACCTGACTTTATCTGGGTTGTATATGACATTTCAGATTTAGCATCTATTTATATTCAGCACTTTCTCTGTTATTCTTGTGGATGAGATAGATTTACCTGTATTTAGACTTGTAGTATTTTAGGACAGCGTAGCACATCACTTTGGGTCCATTAAATTGGGTAATCCCTTAGTGACGTGTCAGCTGGCCAATGCCACGTGGCCTAGTTCCGTATATTTTGGGACTGGGGCGTGATACGGTTTTAGTGGTGGCCCATGCAGGTCAAGTTAATTGCTAGTAACATGATATCATGTTCAGTTGCTAGTAATATGATATCATGTTCAGCAAACCTGCAATAGGATAGGAATACTAGGTCTCATCCACACTGACTTCATCCATAAATATTGCATCCTGCTCGATTATCATCTATTAAGTCCTTCGTATTTTTCTATTCTTTTCAGAAATATGGACATACCCGGAGAAAATGCGATTGATGGAACTGACCAAGCAACATACCTCTCGCCAGATGTCCAAGGGACACCAATCCCGAGAGACCAATCTCTGAGAAGGATGCTGGTCAATCCAACAACCTCGTACCTTCACCAGGATCCTACCCAGGAGACGACATCAGCCCGACAAGAAGGGCAACCTTCTCAGGCACCAACACTGCAGGCGGAGATACCATTGCCTCCACCTCCAGTTCTCGCAGCCCTGATGCCACAACTTGAGGAACAATCTCAGATGTTCCAAGCCATATTGCAGGCTCAGTGGCAACAGAATAAAGTCCTGAGACAATGCCTAATGATGGTTCTGGAGAAGACAGCTGCCCCAGTACCAGCCCCTGTCCAACTAGCTAGCACTGTTCGAGGCTTTAGCCAGATGAGCCCGAGAACCTTTAAGGGCAATGAAACTCCGGAAGAGATCTCAGACTGGATCTCCAACACGAAAATACTGCTAGAAGGTTCCCAACTTCACCCCGATCTATGGATAACAACAGTAAGGACCCTACTCCTCGGTAACGCCCATCACTGGTGGGAATCTATCGAGCGCAGCACCGGCAAGAACCATACTTGGGAACAATTTTTGGAATATTTTAATGCAAAATATTTCCCAGCCACGGTCAGAGATGAACTGTACTTCCAGTTCCTGTATTTGGAACAAGGGAATATGACCGTCGACGCCTATGATGCAGAATTCAGTCGACTAAGTCAATTCGGTGCCATCCTAATACCAACCGAGCTGAAGAAGGCCCTAAAGTTCCATCACGGCCTTACCCCTGAACTCCAAGGGTATACTACGGCACAGTCGAGGATTTCATACGAAGAAGTTCTTTCAGAGGCAAGGATACAAGAAGCCATTGGCCGAGAAGCAAGATATTCAAATCCCACCATACTAGCCAGAGACCAGACTGGAGCAGGAGGACCAATCCGTCACCCAGGAAATCAGACACAACACCAGATGGTGTCATATCAAACCAAAAATTTTTTGACTTGTCACCATTGTGGCAGGAAGGGACATTATGCCAAAAACTGTCGAAGGAAGTATAGACTATGCTTGATATGTGGAGATAATCAGCATAGGGCCAAAGACTGCCCACAACACAGAGAAGCAACACTCCAGCATGGGCAAGGACCAGTAGCACCAGCCCAGAGAATGCAACCCCCTACTAGAGGTCAGCATTCCCCAGCATCTGGAAGATTTCAGAGGGGACCACCCTTAGTCACCCAAGACACGCAGTACTGCCTAGCCAGACAACAAATCGGTAGACAAAGGCACGAGCAGGCCTTTGCACTAGCTGCAGTTGCAGAAGAACCGGAAGGTGAAACCATTTCAGGTATCATTATAGTCGCATTATTACCAGCAAACCGCATTATTTGATTCTAGAGCTACACTATTTTTCACATCTAGTAGTTTCATACCCATGCAAATAGCCAGGTTTACCGAAAAAGGCATTGTTTCAGTTACCAACATTACTAAAGCCTGCTAGTAGTCAGGTATAGAAGAGTAATGAGGACGCAATTCTTGGTACTTTCAATACCAAACCTCGACGTTGACTTAGACTTGGACTGGCTAAGCCAAGTACAAATACTATCCTAGACTACAGGAAGAGAAGCGTCATCCTTAGACCACCAAGTTACCCATTCGGATATCAGGACTAAGCAAACACATCTAGGTAGATTGCTAGACGTTGATTGTTAGGCTCAAAACATGTGAATGTAGTAATAGCTGAATACTACAGGTAGTTTCCAAATTAGATTTAATATACATGACTTATTAGGGTAGTCAGTAACTTCTAGTCTTGTGTTTTCACCAATAGATTAATTTCAGCTAGTATCAGGAATAGATCAATTAGATTGAAGGAGAGAGGGTAGACAGATGTTAGTCTTGAGAAAAACATCAGAAAAACTACCAATAATATGCGACCTGTTATAAATCTGGTGATACCCATATAATCTGGATAAAGGGTACACATAGAGTAGAATAGGAAGACATATGTTTTCACCTACCCGAGAAACTATCAGACTTGGAAGAAGTGGAAAACTAAGCTCGAGGTACATCATACCCTTCGATGTGTTAGAACGCATCAAAGAAGTTGTTTACAAGATAGCATTACCTCAGACATTGGAAGAAGTACATGACGTCTTCCACATATTCCAATTAAAGAGGTACGCTCTGGATACAAGTCATGTGCTTAAATGCGGACAACCTATAGTGTATATTAAGGTTGTAGAACTTAGAAAACCATACCTCTTTTGGGTCAACTAGCAACCTAGACTAGAAGTTAGAGATTATAGAATCTTGTCTTTTTGTGAATTTGAATTATTTTGTACTTCTCATATCCTAATCTAGCGTACTTATATTTGCTATACTACCTTAAATTATACTCTGCTATTATAGCCTAGTTTTGCAAGCTTATTCTTTATCAAGCTTGTTCATTAAAATATGTATTATTGGAGTACTACATTAATACATTTCAGAATCAGTGTATGACGGTCTGATCAACCATAATGCACTTGGTTCGCTCTTCGCATAACTACTTTACATGGATTGAGATATATAGTGATTAGTAAACAGATGTACTTACCTCTGCGCATATCGTACCAGCTACATAACTAGGCTAATACGAATATGTGAATAAGGAGTACCAGAATAGCATTTCCATCCACAACTGCCTTGATAATTCCCATTGAATTCTTTAAACGCCTTGAATCTCCATACTTCTAATCCATTACCCCCTTGAACTCTTGATTACTGTTTTTCCGTCTTTCCTTATTTCGGAAAGAAAAAACCTCGTATATAGTATAAATATGAAGTGTATTGTTTCCATAGCCATTTATATAGTTTCTTGGGGAATTACCAAACCCTATTAATAGATTAGATTGCAGTTTAACACTGTTCTTATTTTCTTAGAATGACTTCCATTACCTACCTTACGTCGTATTACGTTCCTCTAGTTCATATTGCATGAAAATATCATGCACCAGGCAAATCAACCTGGGAACGGAAAGAGGATATTCGATAATGTTTCCCCCATCTATTTCCAGATCAGGGTATGTCCAAATATTTCAAATCAATCTTCAGCTATCTATGTCCTGATATTTCAAATCAATCAATCTTTCGTTCTCATTATATGTTTGTTTTTATTTCGAGGACGAAATATTTTAAGGAGGGTAGATTGTAAACTCCCTCGACCAGATTTCAGTATTTTAATATTATTTTTAGTTAATTAGAATTAGTGCAACTTTTTAAAAATTTATTTACTATATATTCTATTGATTGTGCACCTGTTCATTACACAATTAATTAGGGCCTCACACTAGCTGCTAACCCTAAACTAATTTCACATCCCTGCCCTATGCTTGCTAGACTACATTTTCTGTATTTTTAGCAACTCCCAGAAATCTCGTTTTGTGCTTCGTTTTAGTCGCACAAATATCGTTACAAAAGTACGTATTTAATCCCTATTTAAATTGCTGCTCTTTACCCATCTCGGTACCCCTAGAGATTTGAGGACCAGTAGGCACCTGTTTGCCCAACCAAAAATACGATAATATTTTACTCTAATTATACTTCAATTATCATATTGACACCGTAGAAAAATTATGACCTAACTGCCCCTAAATAATTAGTGAACACCGTGCGCAGTATTTATTAAATAATAAATACGGTGACCCGTATCACCTGCAGAATCAGACCCTGCATCTGCCCAGGCTCACCCCACACTGTCCAAAACACTTCCCCAGCTTTCCCTCTCAATTCTGTGAATTTTAGTAATTTTTAGAACCAGGTAATTTTCCAGACAAATTTCATAATTGCGCAATTTCTCAATTTTTGGACTTTTATGCAATTTATGAAAAGTCAAGGGTTTTTATGCAAAAATTCCCATATGAGGTGGCATCACCTCATTGGTTATTGAATAGGTGGAGTAAGACCCACAAAATATCAAATTAATATCCATAATTATCTGAATTAGATATTTAATTAATTAAATTACTAAAATACCCCCAATATTCCCCCTAATTACAAAACTACCCCAACCCTAACCCTATATAACTACCCAGCCCCCTTCATAACCGAACCCATTCCCCCTCACTCCGGCCACCCTCCGCCCACCGGACCGCCGCCGACCACCTCGCCACTCCCCCAGCCATCCCCCAGCCAACGGCCACCCCCTCCGGCCACCGCCTCCGCCGCCCTGAGCCCCCGCAGCACACTCTCCTTTCCTGCACCACAGCCGCTTCTTCACCTCCGACCGCCCACCACCGCCGCCCTGACCGTCGTGGACCTCCGCCACCGACCCCATCCGCTCCGCCGTGACCTCCTCTACCCAACCACCACCGCCACACCTCCCCACGACCACCGTCCTGGCCGGTAGCTCCCCCGCAGCCTCCTTCCCGACTTCGCCTCCAAAATACCACCACCACTCCGACAGTCCCCCACCGCCACTCCGGCCACCCCCGACCTCCGCCACCCTCACCGGACTGTTCGCCTCGACCTCCTCCGCCACCCCGACGGCCTGCACCGCCGCCTCCGCCGCCGCTGCCGGCGCTACTGCTGCTGCAAGTTGCTACTGCTGTTGCTGTTGTTGACTGCAGCTGCTGCTGCAGCTGCTATTCCGGCCGACCGCCGACGACTCCGCCGCCGTCCTCTCGCCGGCGACCCGCCGTGGACCCCCTGTCCCCCCCCACAGGTATAAATACATGTATATATATGTATATATGTGTATTATATTGTATGTATGTATATATGTATATATATATATGTATATATATATATATGTATATCTATATATATATATATGTTTATATATATAATAAAATATACTATATTAATTATACTGTATATATATTATTATTATTATATATATATGTATTTAGTATATGTATAAATATACTTATATCTATATATATTTAAGTATTACTATATATATATATGAATATATATGTTTATACATATATGTATGATTATATATATATTAATATATATAATATATATTATATTAATGATATACAGTAAATATATATATATTCTATAAATTATTATTATTGTATAATTATATGTAAATATGAATATATACATATGTATATTTATATGTATATACTTATATATATATAACATATTACTTATATGTTATGTAATAATTATACATATATGTATATATGCATTTTCATTTCTGTTTTTTTTTACTAATAAATGTAATAGATATATATAGTTATATATAACATATTAGGTATATGTTATTACTACTATATTTATAGTATATATATATATATATATATATATATATATATATATATATATATATATATATATATATATATATATATATATACTATGCATTTTCTTTTTTATTATTCAAATGCACTTATTTCAATTATTTACACATATATTATTGTATATAACAGTGGTCACATATAGACCCTGATAATATTATTATTATTATAAAGGCTGTATATAACAGTGGTCATATATAGACCCTGATATTATTAAATATAATATTTGCTGGATAGTACAGCATTTATATATGTATTTATATTTCCTGCACTGTCCTTCAATTTATTATATTATATTATTATATATAAACAGTGGATAAACCCTGCTAAATATTATATTACTATATATAAAGAAGTGGATATACCCTGCTAATATTTGCTGGATAATACAGCCTATATATATATTTATAAATTCCTGCATTTTTTTTCCTGCATATTATATATATATATATGCTATATATATATGCATACTATTATATCTACTACATATCTATATATATACTCTATATATAAATATGTATACCATATATATTATATATAGGACTATATATATATATATTATGTATTATCTGTTACATAGGTGTATATATGTGTTATGTACCCTCGTATTAAAGGTTGTATTTACGAACCCTGTCTGTTTTAACAGAAACCACATTCACCACAACCAGTGACCCCTGTCACCAGCAACCTCAAAACCTGACTGCGAGATCAGGTTATCAACATTATCAGGGAGTAGGCAAGTATACCTTGCCAAGTTTTTACTGCTTAAATATTAACTATTAAATGTTCTTATTTAAATTCAATTATTGTCATATGATACTGCTCCTGAAATTACATATAACAGTATGTATCTGAGATTGTCTTGGGTACAGTCAACAGATACGTTGACTTAGGGAAATCAACATAATAGTTATAGACTTACCAACAACTGTGAGGATATCCTGATATTCTCCTAGACCCTATCACGGAAACACGCAACATTGTTGCAATGCATATTGGGATGCGAGCTGCGTAGTTGACTAGCTACCAGTACGTGTGACCGCATCACGGATTAGAATAATTCAAGAAATATACGACTTGACATTTAGTTACATTGGGAGGGGAGAACGACTAAAATACGTATGGGACACCCACCTCTTTACCATGTGCCGCACTCGACGGAGTGATACGAATGATATATATATATATTCATGTGACCATTCTCATCGTAGATGGAAAATTGTATAGTGCCCTTGAACAGGGGCATATGTGGCATATACTAGCCAGTCACCACAGATTGGTGAATTACGTCAGCATATGTCTAGCCACATATTTCCCATACGTACTAGGTTGTCTCAAATTGCATTTCACTTAGATGGTTAGCACCCTGTATTTTTTTATTCAGTAATTTATTTATTCAGTATTTACATTACATGGCATGTCATTTTTCTGTATCTTGTTACGTCCCTCTGAGGACCTGGTTCCCTGCCAGGTTTAGCTGAGACATTCCACCCCACAGTACCTGGACCTGGACAGGAGTCTGGACATGCCTCGGAGACGGAGATAGAGGAGATGCCGTCAGAGTCTACCTGAGCGCACCTGGAGTTGAAGCTACATATTTTGAGGATGTTACGCTAGTTTATCTTATTTCACTCCTGCTTACTTTTGTAGTGGGATTGTTCCCACCTGACTTTATCTGGGTTGTATATGACATTTCAGATTTAGCATCTATTTATATTCAGCACTTTCCCTGTTATTCTTGTGGATGAGATAGATTTACCTGTATTTAGACTTGTAGTATTTTAGGAAGCGTAGCACATCACTTTGGGTCCATTAAATTGGGTAATCCCTTAGTGACGTGTCAGCTGGCCAATGCCACGTGGCCTAGTTTCGTATATTTTGAGACTGGGGCGTGACAACTTGTCTATTCGAAGAGCCATGAGGAGCACGAGGAGCACCTGCGGATTATTCTAGAGACTTTGAGAAGAGAGCAGTTATATGCTAAACTCAGCAAATATGAGTTTTTCTTGGACAGAGTTTCATTTCTTGGACATGTTGTTATAGGAGATGGTATTTCTGTTGATCCAGAGAAGATCTCAGCAGTTGAGACATAGCTTGTTCCTAAATCAGCAGCAGAGGTGAGGAGTTTCCTTGGACTTGCGGGATATTACCGACGGTTCGTAGAAAACTTCTCAAGGATAGCGGCACCTATGACTCGTCTGACTTGTAAAGATCAAGAATTTATATGGACCGACGAGTGTCAAGCAGCCTTTGAAGAGTTGAAGAAGCGACTGACTACAGCACCAGTATTGGCGATTCCGTCAGGATCAGGAGGATATGTGATCTACAGCGACGCATCAGGAAAAGGCTTAGGATGCGTATTGATGCAGCATGGAAAGGTGATTGCATATGCATCTAGGCAGTTACGAGTGCATGAGAAGAATTATCCGACTGATGACTTGGAACTTGCAGCCGTCGTATTTGCTCTGAAGCTATGGAGACATTACTTATATGGGGAACGAGTGGAAATCTATACAGATCACAAAAGCCTCAAGTACGTCTTCACGCAGGAGTTAAATATGAGGCAACGTCGATGGCTCGAGTTGATGAAAGATTTCGAGATAGAGCTACATTATCATCCAGGCAAGGCTAACGTGGTAGCAGACGCGTTAAGCCGGAAGCCAGCAGCTTCTTGACAGCACAGAGGGAACTATTGGAGGACTTGCAAGAGCTTGGCATTGAAGTGATATTACCCGGAGCAGATGGGACACTAGCCAACTTACAAGTTCAATCATCATTGATAGAGAGGATTAAGGCATCTTTGCCTACAGATGCCAGATTCAGAAGACTAAAGGAAAGGACAGAGGCCGAAGAGCAGACCGGATTGCGCATTCATGAGGATGGGACATTACGATGTGGTGATCGTCTTTATGTTCCAAATGGAGAGATTCGACAGGAACTGATGGCGGAGGCTCATAGTTCGATTTATTCTATTCATCCTGGAGGCACCAAGATGTATCGTGACTTACGACAGCATTTTTGGTGGCATGGGATGAAGAGAGAGATAGCTCGCTTTGTAGCTAAATGTCTGGTATGTCAACAAGTGAAGGCGGAGCACCAGAGGACAGCAGGATTATTGCAACCACTTCCGATTCCAGAGTGGAAGTGGGAGCACATCACTATAGACTTCGTCACGGGTTTTTCCAAGAGTCCAAGTGGGAGAGATGCAGTGTGGGTAATAGTGGACCGACTCACCAAGTCAGCCCATTTTATACCTTTTAGAGTGGGTCAGTCTACAGAAGCTTTAGCTGATTTATATATGAGGCAGATCGTGAGATTGCACGGCATACCAGTCAGCATTGTATCGGACAGAGATTCGCGCTTCACATCACACTTTTGGAGGAGCATGCAAGAGAGTCTTGGTACTCGTCTGAAGTTCAGTACATCTTACCACCCGCAGACAGATGGGCAATCGGAGCGTACTATTCAGACCTTGGAGGACATGTTGAGGGCTTGCATGTTAGACTTCGGAGGATCATGGGAGGACCACCTACATCTTGTAGAGTTTTCTTACAACAATAGCTATCAAGCGAGTATTCAGATGGCTCCGTTTGAAGCATTGTATGGGAGAAAATGTAGGTCTCCTATGTGTTGGAGTGACGTAGGAGAACGTCAGATTTTGGGACCCGAGTTGGTGGTCAACACCGTAGAGACAGTCAAGAAGATTCAGGGACACTTGCGAGCAGCGCAAGACAGGCAGAAGCAGTGGGCAGACCTTCATCGTCGTCCCTTGGAGTTCAAAGAGGGCGATCATGTCTTCTTGAGGATATCACCGACCAGAGGCACCATCCGATTCGGAGGGCGCGGCAAGTTAAGTCCAAGGTATATTGGACCATTTGACGTGCTCGAGAGAATTGGAGAGGTGGCATATCGACTTGCGCTACCACCTTCACTGGAGGAAGTACATGACGTATTCCATGTGACGCAACTCAGGCGATATGTGGCAGACAGCAGTCATGTTCTCGACCATTCGGAGATCACCATTGGGCCGAGCTTGTCTTACCAAGAGCAACCCGTGGGAATCCTTGATCGTCGAGAGAAGGTATTGAGAAACCAGTCTATCCCCTTGGTTCGCGTAGCATGGAGGTATGGCGCACCAGGAGAATCAACTTGGGAGCGCGAGGACGACATGCGCAAGCATTTTCCGAACCTATTCGCAGACCAAGGTATGAAATTATATTGTTAATTTATATCTTATACCATCCTTGCATTCTATCGTGACTTAATTTTAATTTCGAGGACGAAATTTTTACAAGTTGGGTAGAATGTAAAACCCCCTTCCTAGAAAATCGTATATACCCTTTTATTTATTAATTATTAATTAAATTATAGTAATTAGGTCTAAATAATAGAAATAGATTTTTAATAATTTTTATATTAGATGTTCGGGCCCTTAGATGACTTATGGGACCATCAGGAATTTTTCGGAATTTATTCCATGTAGGGGACCCCTTGAGCTGTTGCTAGCCTAACGATGTGCATACCCTATTCTATAAATTTTTTATGAGTATATATATATATATATATATGTATATACAAATATATATATATGTATATATATTTTATAAAGAAAGAAAGGAAAAGAATAGAATTAAATAATACTAATTAGAATATAATAATAATACTAATAATAATAACAATAATAATGTATATTAATAAGCCTACTACTCATTGCAATTAAATTTCGTAGGAACCTTGCTAATTCACTTAGGAATTCCCTAGCAGCACCTGCAGCCAATTGTTTCACCGCCCATTTAATCCCTTTTCACCCGAAGCCCTTTCCAACCCGCGGAAACCCGTTCCTTCCCCTCTCTCTCTCTTAATATATATATATATATATATATATATATATAATAGCTCTCTAAAACCCTAACCTAAAACTCCAGACTTTTTCTTCCCATCTAGAGCCGTCACCACAGCCAGAGAAGCCTCCCCAAGCCATCCAACCATCCCGTCGACGCCGACATCGCGAACTGCAGTCTCCCACTCGAGGCACCTTCGCTCCGGCGTGATTTTCCGTCGACTCGCTCAACCAAACGCTGTTCCGTTTTCATAGATATGATCTTCCCTCAACCCTCTCCAATATTCGTTTTATAGTCAACTTCAGAAAACGTGTGCCCCTAGGTGTAAAACAGCGTCCAAAGTGGACGGACAGACCCAATTCTGGGATCGTAGAATTCCAGAATGACCACCCGTATTGACGAGTTCGTATCTCCCAACACAGAGATCCGAATTCGATGATTCTTTTTTATACCTGTAGATTACATGACCTAGTTTATTTTCTGTATAATAACTTTGTGCTATTAGTCGTTGTGGACAGAATTATATTCGTCACAAAACTGCGCGCACCCACTTTTTTCGGTTTTCCAAAAGTTGGAGATCGGAGCGCGCCCCGCCAAACGGGACCGCCCCGCCGTGTGCCAAGTGTACAGAATGGTGCACGCAGCATAACGGGACACGTGAAAATTCGTGGGGACTGATTTGGACGCGTGAGCGCGCCGAAATCAGACCGTATCCGCGGACACATTTCGTGTCGCCACTTTTGTGGAACTCGCACGTATTTTGTGCACGCTTGTCAGATTGCGACGAAACTTACGCCACTGGACTCGTAGTAACGTGCTGGTCCTGTGACCCAAATTTCACGTAATTCTGAGACGGTTGACCAAATCGCCAATTGGCGGGCCCCACAGTTGACTTTTTGGACAAATTAGTGTTCGGCTCATCGGAATCCATATTTGGACATACCGTTGGGTTCGTATTGACATCTAGATTTGTTTGACCTATAGTTTGTCCCATTTAGAGACTGTTACCCTTGGCACGCTTTTCGGTGCAAAGTGGGCCACACGTGGACCCCACTTTTACCCGAAATTACCGTTTTGCTTCTGTGTCCAAATTGGACGAAAGGAATGTGCTTTTTAGCTATTTTGCTCATTTCGGAAACGTTGGTGATGTTTATTTCAGCATCCGGAGACGTTTGTTCGGAGTCCTTAGTTCCAGGTTCAGTGTCCTTGATATTTGGGCGCGTACACTTTACAGATTTCTTGCCAGGCAAGTATACCTTGCCATTGTACTGTATTTACATTCCATATGAGGCATGCATGTTTATTTTCTTTTTATTTAGTTCATTTATTTTAACTGCTATATAAACTGCGCGTCCAAGGAAACTTGGGTGCAACGACGGTGTCGTCGTACTATGTTTTTATTTATGTATATGCATTGGACCTACTTTATGAGACTACCCCATTTTCATGAGGTATTTATGTTTCATTGGCCATGACACTATTCTTACACGAGTGTGAGTCACATGTAGGACACGGACTTGCGTACTCGGCTGGCCCCCGGTACGTATAGGTCGTGCGACGGATAGGGATAACTGCCAATAGAAACTTTGCATGCTAGTAGACCTGGCGGTTATTAGAGGTTTATTGTGTCATGGACATGACATGCTTAGAGCATTGGGTGGGGAGAACAACAAGTACCGCATTTGAGCTCCTTTACACTTTTTCTCCTGTACGCCCGGATTCTCCGCTGGAGATACGGGTCATGATGACCACTATATATTATGTACTATCAGGCGGGCCACCGGCGTTCAAAAGACGACGTGCCTTTTAGGCCCCTGGATCTCCAAAAGAGAACCATGCCAAATCCCAGTTTTCAGCCAGATAGCTCACTTGTGGGAAAAGGTGTTCTTAACTGCATTCACATAGATGGTTAGGCGACCCCAATGGATGTTTATTTTCAGTACTTTATTGGCATATGCTTTTTGTATCTTGTTACGTCCCTCTGAGGACCTGGTCACTTCCAGATATAGGTGAGCAGGAGTATCCGCAGGAGTATGGACCTGGACCTGATGCTACCTATCAGCCTGAGGAGATCTTACCTTCTGATTATATGTGATTCATTGTAGCTGTTTAGAGATTTTAGTTGCTATTCTTTTCTAGACATTTATTCTTATATTAGAGTTTATTCTCTTCTCTCTTTAGTAGTTTATTATAGTCGATTGCAGTGGATTTGTCTCCACCCGACTATTGCACTTTGAGATTACTATTTGACACTACTTCTTTGATATTCATTTATTGATTTCCATTCTTCTATTATTTGTGCTGTGGATGAGATATAGAACTGAGTGTGACTTGTTGTGACATATATTTACCACTGTGGATTGGATATTCATGTACAGCGTACGTGTGTATATGGTTTCCATATATTGGAGTTCGTATACATACGGCTGGCGTGTTACGTATTCCTAGTCCTACGTATTTTGGGACTGGGGCGTGACACCGTGTTCCCACCAGGACAGCCGATCGACGGGCAGCAAATATTCTAAATGATCTACGCGATGATGCAAGCACAGCAACAAGTCCAACACGAGGCTCAGCGTCGCGAAGCTAATTTCTTGAGGGACAGCATTGTAACTGCACTGGAGCAGGCCAACCTACCAGCTCGACGGCCAACTACAGGCTCAATCACTGACTTCCGCCAACTGAAGCCCCGCACTTTTTCTGGAAAAGAGGAGCCCACAGAAGTTCACGAGTGGCTCACCAACATACGGCATCAACTTGAAGCAGCCGAACTTCCACGAGAACGCTGGATGACTGCCGTCCGAATGCAATTGACGGACAATGCCCATCACTGGTGGCTATCCGAGGAGACACGGCTCGGACCAGACCGAGTCACTTGGGAGGAGTTCTCCAGACTCTTCCAAGAGATGTACATTCCTGCCATCGCTCGATCAGAACTGCGGGACAAATTCAATCGCCTCACTCAGGACTCCATGACAGTGGAAGAATACAATGCAGAATTCATTCGTCTGAGCCGCTTCGCCCCCACCCTGATCCCGACTGAGGAAGAGAAGGCCGAGAAATTCTTCGACGGACTGAACATTGAGCTGCAGAAACTAATTGGGTCCGTCGCACCAACATCAAACTAGGACGTTCTTGCTGCGGCTCGACGCATAGAACGCGTCTCCAAGAGAGAGACCAGACTGAAGCAGCCTTCCCCATCCGCACCAACCAAAGCAGCACAATAGGAGTCTGCAAAGCGTCAACAAATAAGCTCGCCACCAGCATCAGCACCAAAAGCCTTCTACCTTCTTACCTGTTACCACTGCGGCAAGATAGGCCATGTCGAGAAGGAATGTAGACGTAAACTCGGACTATGCTTAGGCTGCGGATCCAGACAGCATGCAGTGAGAGACTGCCCTGAGCGTAGAGAAGACGCACCAAGGGCGAACCAGCAAACTCCACCAGCACCTCGAGCAGAACCCTACCAGCAAGCTCAGCAACAGCAGAGGAATCTACCTCAAGGACGAGAGCAGGCTTACGCGATGACTGTGCAGGAAGCCGATGCGAGTAAGTGATTTATAGTTATCTGTTTCCAGTCTTGTCGTAGTTCGTGCCCGTTGGTTCGTGACCTCAGCCCCAACCTAGTAAATTGCAACTTGTTAATAACAACCTGGTTTTTCATAAAAGTTATAGTTTTAACTAGATTTTTCTGGAAAGTGTAAACTTTCAATTTTTAGATAAACGGTACTTCCCTAAGTATCTTGTGATGTGTTTTCAAACGATATTTGCGACCGCGTCATCTCTGTTGACCGGTTATTCTTTGATTGCGAGGACGCAATCCTCTTAAGGGGGGTAGATTGTAAACCCTCTGATTTTTTTTAAAATTTTAAAAACTGGATTTCACAATTTTCTGGAATTTTTTGGGAATTTTCTGTAATTTAAAAACAGGGTTTTAATTATTAAATGATTTTTAAATGATAATAAACAATATTAAAATATTATGAAAATAATATTTTTGTTTGTAAAATGAAAAACTAGACTTAGGGTAATTTTTCTGGAATTTATCGGACTCCGGACCTATTTTTAAATTACCAAAGAGTATTTATTTAATAATTTATTTATTTATTAATTATTTACTATTATTTATACTATTATTATTTTTTTTTTTTTTAACATTCCGGCCCAAGGCCCACTGGACCCAGGCCCATTGGGCTCGACCCAGCCCGCCCGCCTACCGGGTCGGGTCGGGTCTGCCCGCCGCCCGACCCGCACCCGACCCAGACCCGGCCCCCTCTCTCCCACGTCGTCTCCCCTCCCCGCGTCGTGCGCCGCCTCCGCCGCGCCCTCCGCCCGCTCTGGCCGACCCTCACCCCCACGTCCACCGCCACCTCTCCGCCCATCTCGGCCCCCAGCCCCCTCGCCCAGCCTATAAAACCCCCACCTCCACAGTCCCCTCCGACTACCCCCTCGCCTCCGGCAGCCCCTCGCAGCGCCGCCTTCACCGTCGACGCCCCACGCCGCCACGCCCAGCGCCGCCGCCCTCTTCCTCCCCTCCTCTTCTTCTTCTCCGGCTGCCCTCCGCCGGCAGCAGCAACGAGCAGCACCAGCAGCAGCAGCCAGCGCCGCCCTGCGCCGCCTCCGCCGCCTCCCAGCGCGGCGCCGCGCTGCCCCGGCCCCTCCGCCGCAGCCCCAGCCGCCCACGCCGCCGTCTCCGCCGCCCTCGCCGGAATCCCCAAAGCCGAGCCCTAACCCTAATTCGGATCCATGTGTTCGACACGAGTCGGACACGTGTCGGACACGACTCGACCCTGTTTTTGGGTCCCCTTCAGGTACCTGTAACTTTTTGCTCGTAGCTCCGTTTTCGATTCTGTAAATTGTGTTGCGAAGCCTGTATGACCCTCTCGGTGCTCGGACAAACCGCTCGGGGCATCGTGTCCTGTGGTGATCGCACACCGCGATCCAAAAACAGGAAAAATCAGACCATGTTTTACCCCGGAACTGAGTACGCCTCGCCAAACGGGACGACTTGGTCGCGCGCGGTCTTCAGAGATACGTGCGCGTCGTCGATACGACGTGCAGGATTTCGCAGAAGCTGATTCGGGTGTGCGTGCACACCGGAATCAACGCGTATCCGCGGACATCGCCCCGTATCCGACTTTTCTGTAATTCGCCCTAACTTTGTGTACACATGTCAGATCGAAACAAAACTTGTGCCATCGGACTCGTAGCGATACGCTGGTCCTGTGGGTCAAGTTTGGTTCGATTCTGAGAACGTTGACGAAATCGCGTGTCGTGGGCCCCACAGGCCCCGCTCGACGGGCAATTTTGTGATCGGCTCATCGGAATTCAATTCTGAAAGTTCCGTTGGGTTCGTATCAGTGTTTCTGACCTGTTGACACTGAGTTTGGTGAATTTGGAGACCGTTGACCCTGACGTATTTTTCGGTGCAAAGCGGGCCCACCGGTGGACCCCGTTTTGGCCGAAACTGCCGTTTTTGCCCTTGTCTCCAAATTGGACCCAAGGACAGGCGTTTCTAGCTGATTGATATTTTTTGGATCTGATGGTGATGTTTTTTTCAGCAACCGGAGTACCGCCTGCAAATCCAACCGAAGTCAGAGCCGCAATCAGAGCCGGAACCACAGGCAAGTGTACCTTGCCAAAACTTGCAGCTTTGCTACCTATCTCCTGGACTTAGTCATACATCAGTGGGCAAGTAAACTTGCCAATTCTCAGATATTTCTGGTTATAGTATTTTACTTGATTTCTTGTAGATTCATATGTAACTTGTTTAACTGCTCAACCCAGGACACCTGACACTCTTCATGTGACGGAATTGCCTGAGATATACCTGGTGATTCCGTATAGGCTATATTTTCATGTCATTTCCAGTTTACATGCTTAGATTCTAGCCTGACTCATTGCATTAGTTCAAACTTGCGTGACTTGTACCTGATATTTTCTGGAACGGTGACGTGAGATTACATGGGGTGGGGAGAGTATTATCATATCAAGGCTGAATATAATATAATATAAATACTTTTATCTGGCGGTGCCTTAGACTCTGATACAGAGCTTTGGTTCCTTACTTGCTCTTCGAGAAAATACTGCTATCGTTTCTTCAACACTGATCCTGTAGTAGTCAGCCTGAGTATGACTAAAACTCTCACTTGCATATCACTAGCTGGTTTACATATTTATCCTGTTGTTTCATTATTGCTGTAAACCCCCTGAATTTTCAACATTTTAAATCTGGATTTTTTCACAATTTTCTGTAATTTTTTGGAATTTTCTGGGAATTTTCTGTAATTTAAAAACAGGGTTTTAATTATTCAATGATTTTTAAATGATAATAAATGATATTAAAATATTATGAAAATAATATTTTTGGATGTAAAATGAAAAACTGGACTTAGCGCAATTTTTTCTGGAATTTATCGGACCCCGGACCTATTTTTTAAATGCCTAAAAACTATTTATTTAATTATTTAATTATTTATTAATATATTTATTATTATTATTATTTATTTTATTTATTTATTTTCCCGTTCTTGGGCCCGGCCCGGCCCAGTGGGCCGAGCCCAGTTGCAGCCCAGCCCGGCCATAGGCTAGCGGGTCGGGCGGGTCGGTCAGACCCGAACCAGCACCCGACCCGACCCGCACTCCATCACCCCTAACCCGCTCTTCCACGACCAGGCGATTCCGCCGCCGGCGCCGGAAAATGTGCGCGCCACGGCCACGCCCTCCTCCACGTCGCCCCTCCCCTCCGGATCTCCCGCCACGACGCCCCGGCCGAGCCCCCTCGCAGCCCCCTATTTATACCCTCTTCTCCGCCTCCTTCCACCCCCAAACCACCCGAAACCCTAACCCTAGCTCTACTCCGGCAGCCCCGATCCCCGGCGACCCTCCTCCAGAACCACCGCCCAGCACCGACCTCCCAGAACCGCCGTCCTCTCCTCCTCCTCCTCTCTTCCCGCGGCTGCTGTTCTCCCTCAGCCGCTCGACGCCGCTCGACGACCGCCGTGACCTCGCCGACGGTCGACCAGCCCCGGCGTGTCCTCCAGCAGTACCCAGAGCCTCGGACACGGCAGCAGACCCGGACACAGGGAGCCCTAGCCGTGGACACAGCACAGGACACGACACGATCCGGACACAGAAAACCCTGATTTCTCGGTCCCCTTCAGGTACTCGTATCTTGCAACCCTGATCTCCGTTTTCGATTCTGTAAATTCCTACGCGAAGCCTGTATGACCCTCTCGGTGTCCGGACAAACTGTTCGGGGCATCGCGGCCTGTGGCGATCGCATACCGCGATCTAAAAACAGGAAAAAACCAGACCCTGTTTCACCCCGGAACTGAGTACGCCCCGCCAAACGGGACGACTTGGTCGCACGCGGTCTTCACAGATACGTGCGCCTCGTCGATACGGACGTGTGGGTTTTCGCGGAAGCTGATTCGGATGTGCGTGCACACCGAAATCAACGCGTATCCGCGGACATCGCCCCGTATCCGCCTTTTCTGCAATTTGACCTAACTTCGTGCACACACGTCGGATCGAGACGAAACTTGCGCCATCGGACTCGTAGCAATACGCTGGTCCTGTGGGTCAAGTTTGGTTCAATTCTGAGAACGTTGACAAAATCGCGTGTCGTGGGCCCCACAGGCCCCGCTCGACGGGCGATTTTGTGATCGGCTCATCGGAATTCAATTCTGAAACTTCCGTTGGGTTCGTACTAGCGTTCCTGAACTTTTGACACTAAGTTTGGTGAATTTGGAGACCGTTGACCCGGACACGTTTTTCGGTGCAAAGCGGGCCCACCGGTGGACCCCGTTTTGACCCGAAACTGCCGTTTCTGCCCTTGTCTCCAAATTGGACCCAAGGACAGGTATTTCTAGCTGATTGATATTTTTTGGATCTGATGGTGATGTTTGTTTCAGCAACCGGAGTACCGCCTGAAATTCCTGCCGCAGTCAGAGCCGTAAACATAGCCGGAACCACAGGCAAGTGTACATTGCCAAACCCTGCAGCTTGCTAATTATTTTCTGGACTTAATCATGCAATAATGGACAAATAAAGCCTGCCAAATCTCAGTAATTCTTGACATAGTACTTTACTTGATTTTTGGTGAATTAAATATAAACATGTTTTACTGCTTAACCTAGGAGACGTGTGACGTACTTAGTGTCCGATCACAGTCGGGTGCCAACTCCGTACGCGGGGTTGTGTAACGTCACATAGACATGGATATCGAGACCCGATAATTCTCGTACTTGTCCTATCAAGTACACCAGAACCCAGGACACTTGACACTATTTCATGAGACAGAGTCTTCCTGAGACATTCAAGGTGATTCTGTATAGGATGCATGTTATAGGACATAGACTTTACATTCTTAGACATTTTGATTCATAGCTACCAGACTTGCTGCATTAGTTATAATCCCGCTAACATGGACATGAGACGTTATGGTCATGGCTTGCGTGATTACATTGGGTGGGGAGAGACACACAGACTACAGGCTGATATTATATATATAACATAGTATATATCATAGCGAAATTCATAGTTATTGCCGCTACCGGCTCCCCGACACAGAGCTTGTAGTGGCTTCAGCCTGAGATCTAGTGCTGCTCTCATATTGCATATCACATAGTTGGTTACTTAGTTTACCCTGCTGATTATCTTATTGCTGCACTGATATTCATTTGGCTTGAGTTTTTCTGTACCTTGCTATGTCCCCTGAGGACCTGGAATGGATGATGTCCCCAGGTACAGCTGAAGAGAACTACCCAGAAGTGTACGGTACCGGAGCACTCCTTGGAGCAGAACAAGGAACAGAGGTCGAAGTAGTGGCCGAAGATTTCTCCTGAGCACCGGCTTCTACTACGCAGTATTTCCATTTTCAGTATTTCTATTCCTGTCTATTTTTCCTTAATTGTAACAGTATAATTCTCGGATTTGTTTCCCGAGACAACCTTATTTGTTATTGCATATTTATTTCCATTGCATTAATTCTGGCAATTAATCTGTGTTATTCTGTGGATGAGATTAGTAATACCTGAGACTTGTACCTAGTACTGCTAGACTACAGCTTAAGTATGCCCTGATGGATCCATTAAATTGGGTTGTCCATCGGTGCGTGCTGCTGGCCATTGCCACGCTTCTCCAGTCCCTCGGCATTTTGGGACTGGGGCGTGACAATTGCTGCACTGTATATGTTTTGGCTTGTATTTTCTGTACCTTGTTATGTCCCCTGAGGACCTGGAATGGACTATGTCTCCAGGTATAGCCGCAGAGAACTACCCCGAGGTGTACGGTACAGGAGCACTCCTTGGAGCAGAACCCGGAACCGAGGACGAGATAGTTGCAGAAGACTTCTCCTGAGCACCGGCTTCATATTCACAGTATTTCCATTTCAGTATTTTATTTCCTGTCTTTCTTCTTAAATGTAACAGAATAATTCTCGGATTTGTTTCCCGAGATAACCTTATTTAATATTGCTTATTTATTTCTATTATAATATTTCTGGCATTAATCTGTATTATTCTGTGGATGAGATTAGAAATACCTGAGACTTGTATCTTATTACTGTTAGACTGCAGCTTAAGCATGCCCTGATGGATCCATTAAATTGGGTTGTCCATCGGTGCGTGCTGCTGGCCATTGCTCACGTGCTCAGTCCCTCGTCATTTTGGGACTGGGGCGTGACACTTGTGTCTGATCTAGTGTCTAGTAGACTCACCTAAAGTTATGAAGTTATTGGTATGACTCCCCAGGCCTTGACACGTATCATTACACGTCATAGAGTGAGTTCATGTAGGGCCGCATGTCTCATGCGCGACTGGCCATCAGTGTGAGCAACACGTGTAGCGGTATATAGTTTAGTTGTTTATTTTATTGAGACTTGCCTCATAGTAGGAGGTGTCCACGTCGTTTTCACGACTTGTACATCTATATTGGGCGGGGAAGATACTAGTAGACGTATGGGACACCCCCTCCTTGAGTCTTTTATCCTTCGTACTATGCTCCTCGGAGATGGTCGATTGCAGAGATACCCGTGTGTCCGGGGGCATATGATACATATACTAGCCGGTCATGACGATTGGTGAATTACGTCAGCATATGTCAAGCCTACACATTCCCGTGCGTACTATCAGGTCTTCAAATTGCATTCACTTAGATGGTTAGCACACCCCATTTATTTATTCAGTATTTACATATATGGCTTGTTGTTTTTCTGTATCTTGTTATGTCCCTCTGAGGACCTGGTCCCTTGCCAGGTATAGATGTTCATGAGTATTCGAGGGAGCGCAGATCCGGACAGGCTACTTATATTCCGAGGAGGCCTTCTCTTCGAGCCTCGTGATTGTCAGATGTTGTTCTTATATGGTGTGTATCTGGTTCCTTTTTATATTCTATTTCGGCAGTAGATTTGTTTCCATCTGACTGTCATTCTTTAGATACTTATTATTGAGATCTAGTTACATGGTTATTGGTTATTCATGTTTATGTGATTTCTGTGGATGAGATTTAGATATTACCCTGTGACTTGTGATCAGTTTTATCACTTATGAATTATTGTTCATTATACAGCGTACGCTCGTATATATGGTTTCCATATATTGGAGTTGCCATATATACAGGCGGCTGGCATGCTTACGTGTCCTGGTCCTACGTATTTTGGGACTGGGGCGTGACATTAATTGTTAAATATATTAGATATTATATATATAATTGTGGTTATTTTCCAATTCTAACTCTTCTATAATTAGCAGCCCATAATTTTCCATGTCAAGTTAGACATTCCCTTTTTGTAAGATTTCACATTATTTACTATTACCTATTTTGTGGGATAACCATTTAATTATTTACTTAGTTAATTAGATAATATAATTATTTGATTTATTATAACTAGATAAATATCTAATTATTAATTACAAAATATTACATAAAAATATTTGAGTGTGGTATTTTGTTAGAACTTTACAAAGTAATTTTCTAGAATTTAATTGGTATGTATTATTTTTTGGATTTTTCCTCACTTATATATTTGAATATATGTTAATAATAATAATAACAACAATAATAGTAATAATAATAATGCTAATAATAGTAATTATAATAATAATAGTAATAATAATAATAATAATAATAATGTTAGTGATAATAATAATAATAATAATAATAAAAAAGAAAAAGAAAATATAATACTTAAACCTAACTAATTAATCCTAAAACCTAAACAAATAACTATTCCTAACTATTCCTAATAACTACCCAACCCAAACCCCCCAGAACGTGAACCCCCGCTCACGGCTCCCTCTCTCCCTCCATATATATATATATATATATATATATATATATATATATATATATATATATATATATATATATATATATATATATATATATATATATATATATATATATATATATATATATATATATATGTTACACACAAAATCCAAACCCTACCCTAGCCGACGTCAGCATCGACCACCTCGCGCCTCCGCAGCGGAGCGCCGCCGCACCCCGCGCCGACCGTCGCCGCCCCGGGCCGTCCCGCGCCACCAACGGCCATCCGCACACGCGCGTGTACGTGCAGCAGTGTCCATACTTCAAGGTGATGTATCTCCCTCAATTTTGATTATTTTTGCGAGCGATTTGTTCGTGTACGTTCACAACCTAACCATCTACGATTTTCATATAAGCGAGACAAGTTTTCGTGTCCCGGATTGGTCAAAAAATTGGCCAAAAAATGACCAAAAAACTGACCAAAACAGTCCAGAAATTTCAACCCAAACCCCCATGTTCACACCCAATTTGCCATCAACCTGTTTAATATTTTTGAAAACTAATTGAAGGATTTTTCTTCTCCATATAACCGAGAATTTTTTTGTTCTTTTAGTTTTTGTTAATTTGTTCTATGTGTAAAATTATTCGGCCTCCAAATCGACCAAAAACTTATTTTTTTAAATATTGAAAAATTGTGATACGGAGCGCGCCCCGCCAAACGGGACCGCCTCGTCGTATACCAATTGCACCGAAAGGCGCATATGGTATATCCTGAGGTGTGGACTTTTATGAAAACTAATTTGGACGTGTGTGCGTGTCGAAATCAACCCGTATCCGTAAAAAGTTTTCTTATCGCGACTTTTGCAAACTACCACCCCGTTTTATGTACGCTCATCAGAATGCAACAAAACTTACGCCATTGGATTCGTGGTATCATACTGGTCATGTGACCCAAGTTTCTGAGACAGTTGACCAAGCCGCCTATTTGCGGGCCCCACCGTTAATTTTAAGAGCGAATTTGTGTTCGGCTCACCGAAATCCAAAATTGGACATACCGTTGAGTTCGTATTAACGTTTAGAATTTGTTTGACCTATAATTTGTCCTATTTAGAGACCTTTACCCCTGGCATACTTTTTGGTACAAAATGGCCTACATGTGGACCCCGCTTTGACCTAAAATTATCGTTTTATCCCTATGTCCAAATTGGACGTACGAAATGGTAGTATTTTTTAGCTATCTTGCTTATTCTGGGAACGTTGGTGATATTTATTTCAGCATTCGGAGACATTCATTCTGATGCCATAGTTTCTAATCTATTGTGCCTGACGTCTGGACGCTTACACTTTGCAGCTTTCTTGCCAGGCAAGTATACCTTGCCAAATTGCTTACAGTACTTTGCATGCTTATTATATTTTTATATATTCATTGCATGTATATTTTCTTTCAGTCATAATTATATATTATATATGTTGACACACACTTGACACATAGTATCATGGGAGAGGAGGACAATCAGTAGGCGTATGGGATATGACCACTCTGGTAAACCGTAGTAACTAGCACACACTACGGTAGTTGTGTCGCGTTGGTCGCTACCCTCGAGGTATGTCGATTTTTGGTGTCGCGCTGGTCGCTACCCTAGAGGTATGTCGATTTTTGATGTTCTAGACATGTATGTGAGTTGTGAGATTAGATAGAGTAGCCTACCCCTGCCCATATGTCGAAAGTTGTCCTCATTATGCATTTCATATAGATTGTCTTGTACAGCGTACTTATATATTTTCTATCTATTATGCATGTTTTACTGTATTCAATTGGCATGCTTCTATGTATCTTGTTCCGTGCGCACTCCATTCACCATAGTTGGGGTAGAGAAATAGTGTCTCTCCTTCATGGAATTACCTTGGTTTCTCCCACATGAACAGACAGAAGCCCAGGACTTGGAAGATGAGGAAATACTGAAGAGTGGCTCTCTACATGTTTTTAAAAGAACCATTCACCTTAACTCCCCCGCTAGCCGCCAAGTCTCATGCCTGACCCGTCCCATTGTAGTCCCCACCATCCGTTGCAACCCCATGCACTCTACTGATACCTCTTCTCCCTAGAAGTCCGACCACTCTAGCAACCATCCTATCCTGCTACCTCGAGACCCCCGCCTCCTCTCCCGTGTTGTCGCGTGCCCCCCACTCTAGCGCAATCATAGACTTTACATGATTTCATAGGGCATCACCAAGCTGCCTGTAGGGCCCATATAGGGCACCTGCCTTGACCAGAGGCGCACAACCCCCAAGCCCTTCCCCCCTTCCTTCACCGACCGACCCATTCTTGATCTCCCGATGATCTTGGACAACCGCTTCTTTCGTCTGCTCATCGTGGACCAATCTCCCTTCTTTGGGTTCGACCATTCGGTCAGATCACCAAGCTTGAGGTCACAACCCCCCTTTAGACCCACCGCCTACATCCGGAGGCCAAGGGTCAGATAACCTCAGTAGATCCAAGTTTTCTCCGTCGCCGCCAGATAGCACAACCATTCTAGGATTATTTTTTTCCAATATATATATATATATATATATATATATATATATATATATATATATATATTCAAAGTCTTCTAGTTCTAGTGGTTAGCACGTGGAGACAATGCATCCTGGCTGGGTATGTCCTTAGATAGTAGCCTAATGGTAAAATGCTTGGGACATGGAGGGTGGGCAGGGTTCGATTCCAGAATGACTTGGTGTTATTTAATGAAAGAAAGATCTGAGTTTCCAAATGTGTTATCTGTCTTTTATAATGAAGTCTATGTTCAGTTTAATAAACGTATCAAAATTCTGCGTTCTGATAATGCTTTGGAGTATACTCAATCTTCTGTGAACAGTTTCTGTGTTGATTGTGGTATGATTCATCAAACCAGTTGTGTCCACACCTCTCAACAAAATGGTATAGCCGAACGCAAACATCGACACATTTTAGATGTGGCTCGAACTCTCATGTTCAATATGCATGTCCCTAAACAGTATTGGGCAGATGCCGTTCTTACTGCATGTTATCTTATTAATCGCATGCCATCATCTGTATTAAATAACAAAGTTCCATTTACCATGTTACATACAGATGTCGCACCCTTTTCCTTATCTCCTCGAGTGTTTGGGTGTGTCGCTTTTATTCATAACTTAGAACCTAATCGAGATAAGTTGGCTCCTAGATCTCTGAAGTGTATCTTTCTTGGTTATCCCCGTACTCAAAAAGGTTATCATTGTTACAGTCCACAGTCACACAAATATTATGTCAGTGCGGATGTTACATTCTTTGAGTCTACCCCTTTCTTTCCTTCAGGAGACCGTTGTATTCCTTTTACAACATATTTGATATCTTCCATACCACTTCCGGTCATTCCTGAATCAATTTCTGTCTCAATTCCCCATTTACAGGTTTATCAGAGATCCAAGGACAGGCCAGTGGTTCTGCAAAATTCAGCCTTCAACCAATCATCTTCCGTGCCTGAGGTTTCTGCTCCCATCACCACAGATCCAGATGATCTTCCTATTGCTCTCAGAAAAAGACAACGCCTTTGTACCACAAAGAATATGTCACTACCACATTTTAGGAAAAAGGGTATTTTAGTAATTTCCTATTTAAATAAATATTATGCATGGTAAATAATTTTTGTTGTATTATTTAATTGTTGTTGGATGTTATTTAATTATTTTGGACTTATTTTAGTGGACCCAACTAGTTTAGTTTGGACCCATGGACCAACATGAATTAAATAGTTAGATTTGGCCCATTTAGGAAGCCCATAGTTAAGGAGATGGATTAAATTAATTAAGTGATTAGACTAGAAGCTTCCTTCCTTAATTATTTCTTCATGAGAGGCCCCAAGGGGTACATTGGACATTTTACAATTGCTTGGGAGAGGGGCAAGGCCGGCCTATTAAAAGAGGGGGAAAATTTCTCTCTCCTCTCATTCTCATTCCAAATCTAGATCTAGAATTTTCCACTCCCAAATTCCCTCCATTCACATTCCAATTCCCTACCAAATTCATTCCAAATTCTTCCCAATTCACCATTAGAGAAGGAGAAAGCAAGGATCTACAAAGAGGAGCAAGGATCTACAATTTGGAAGCAAGTTCTTCTCAATTGGAGGTTTCATTGGGAATCCATCTCCCAATAGGTATAATTCAGATTTTTCCATTTAAATAGCTTCTAAATCTGAGATTTAATCATGTAAAATCAACCTATATGTATGTACTACCCATAGGACTTTGTTTTGTGTTCATAGGAGACCCATGGAGAAAGTTATGGTGCTTTTTGTGTTAATTTTGTTGGAATTCCGAATTTATATTTTGTTGTGTGTATCAATTGATCCTATAGATCAATTGGACATGAGCTTATGTGTTTGGGGCTAGTGTCGTGTCCATAATTTGGTATATGTGGTTCGTATCCCAACTATTTGGTGATACGTGTTATTTTGGGGGTTTTCCCTCCGACACGGGGCTTTGAACATGTCGTATTTTGACACGGACACATAGATCTACTTTTGACACTTTGATTTATTCATAAATATTATTTGTGATTTGTTTGTATCCTTCGGGGTGTAATTTGTTGTGTGTTGGACTCGTGTCACATGCGTATCCTAGATCTAGTGGGATACGGTGTGATACTCTCCAATTGTGTGGATTTTTGAATAGATCTAATTATGTATGGTTTAAATTCTTCAATTATAATTAGTAAATATATATAGATATTATATATTTATTTTGTGTATTTATTATAGTAATTATTGTAGCATAGATCTATATATTTTTGTGTGTGCTAATATGATGTACAAATATAATATGTAGCTTTCTTGCATGTAATTATATATGTACTTATGTTAATAACATAAATTATACATAAATATTTTATAAAATATATTTATGTGTTTAATTGTGTAATTATATTATTTATAATTATTATGTAATTATTTGTATATTAATGTATATATTTTAGGTGTGCTTCTAGCCATGTAAAATATGAACATTAATATGTGCATGTGTTGTAACTATTGGTATTTAATTATAAGTTTATATGTGCATATATATATAAGTATATAATTATTTATTTATATATATGTATTGTGATTATTATTGCATATATATATTTATTATATATATATATATATATATATATATATATATATATATATATATATATATATATATATATATATTTTTATATTTTTATTTGTTTTGGTGACAGTGGTTTCTATGACAGTGAAACTGTCATTATTTGGTCTGAACAGCAGCCGCTGTACAATGGTCAGCATTAATGACAGATCTGTCATTAATGCTGCGGCAGTTTTGAGCGGCAACCTTTCAGCGACGTTTTTTTGTGACAGTTTGAAACTGTCAGCAAACTGTGACAGCAGCGGTTTTGTATATGGAGTTTCTGCGACGAATTTTCAGTGACAGTCAAGACTGTCACTATTAAACCTGTTTTTATTTTATCTTGTTTTGTTCACTATTTTCAGTGACGCTTTGACAGTTTTAAATTATATTTTATATATTATTATTGTATATATATATATATGCGTATATATATGTGTTTTGTGAGGTATAATATTTGTAATAATATATTATGTTATTTGTATACATATTGGTTTGTATATATATTATTTTAGGGTATATATTATTTGTATTAGTAGTATACTTTGTGTGAGTATGATTTGGGATCTAATTTTTATTCCTAAATTGTTGTATTTTATTTCTATATTATTTATATAGATTTCTTGTGAGGTTGACATTGGTTTGACCATGTTTGACTTAAGTTGACTTTAGAGTTGACCATAGTTGACTTTTTGACTTAGAATTTATTTATTGACCTAGGAGTTGACTAGTTTGACTTGTTCTCTTTCCGGGACTTTGTTTTAATGTGGTATTCCATATCTAGGTCTTTGAGGTACCGAGTCAGACATCTGTGAGACTGTTCATTGGACTTCAGGCGAGTACATTCTCTGATAGTTTCTCATTTATGATATCCTCTATGTTCGTTGTATCTAGTGTAGATTTACATGTTTCTCTCGACACTATGGTTACACGGATTGGTATATCCGGATCTCGTCATGAGATGTTATTCCTTGGTATATGGTATATATGGTGCAAATATTGTTTCATTGGTTATCTTGTATATGTACAGACACCGATTCTCGGGGAGACTAGCTATCTTCTTGGGGAATCTAGTGCCATAGCATACCGTGGTTGGATCTATTATACCAGTTGGGGGTGGGGAGTATTAGTATAGATATGTGATCAAATCCCTATTGAATAAAGTATTGGTAAGCGAATAGTGTTGATCATGCACCGCACGTATGATTAGCCAGGCCGCATTGTATCTTGCCCAAGCCGATCACATGTTAAGCTAGTACTCACACACTTAGTCATTAATATTATTGTTTCATTGGCATATTGTTCATTATTGTATTTCTTTCCAGTATTTCCTTATTGTCTATATATCTCTTGTATCTATTTTGTGCATCTTGTTTATCCACAGCTATTTACTGTTACATAGTTTTTATCATGGATTAGAACTGCTGTTAGAGATGTACTCTGCTCCTTTTCTGACTGGATATATTTTTCCAGATGACACTGAGGAGTACCCTACCTATTATGGACCCCAGGATGTTGTGGGTTTAGATTCAGACCCTGGCTCAAGAGGGACTTATCACAACTGAGACAGTTGACCCTGGAGTGTAGCTTGTAGTATGATAGTATTCTTTTGTACTGGATTTGTCTCCAGCTTATTTTTGTTACTCTTCAGACTCATTGATGTATTATTTTAAACTCATGAGTTGATGACTATTCTATTCTTATCTGATTCGTGTTCATTCTATCTTAGTTCTGTGATTGAGTACACTATCTTTTGGTGGTTCATTATATTAGATAGACTTTCTAGACAGCGTTCTACCGCCGATTCTGCGGCGTAGGCTGGGCGTTGTTTCCGACTAGTACCCTTACCCCGGGTGCGGGTCGTGACAGAATAAGCATCACATTTCTAACTATGTTTCATTACACCGTGCTTCATCATCTTTTCATGCATTTGTTGGTTCATTGTCTTCTACTTTTATTCCCAAAACTTACAAGCAGGCTATGTCATCTTCTGGTTGTAAAAGTGCAATGGATGAGGAGATGTATGCTTTACATCAAAATCAGACTTTGAAGTTTACATCACTTCCTGTTGGAAAACAAACAGTGGGTTGTAGATGGGTGTACACTGTTAAGTACCACCATGATGGTTCTGTTGAGCGCCTCAAGGCACGGTTGGTTGCCAAAGGGTTTACTCAGACATATGGCGTGGATTATATGGAGACTTTCTCTCCAGTGGCTCGGCTGAATTCAGTTCGGATTCTTATTTCTGTGGCGGTTAATCACCAATGGCCTATATATCAGCTGGACATAAAGAATGCTTTCTTGCATGGTGACTTACATAAGGAGGTTTATATGGATCAACCACCGGGATATGTTGTAGCAGGAAATAAAAGACTCGTATATCGATTGAAGAAAGCATTATATGGACTAAAACAGTCACCTCGTGCTTGGTTTGACAAGTTCAGTTCAGTTCTCATTCAGTATGGCTTTCGGCGTACCACATCAGATCATTCAGTATTTTGCCATTCTTCCTTAGCAGGTATTATCGTGTTGATTGTTTATGTTGATGATATCATTATATCTGGGAGTGATCATGCTGGAATTGTGGACTTGAAGGCCTACCTTAGTCGTCAGTTTCATACTAAGGATTTGGGTCTTCTTCGCTATTTTCTTGGAATCGAGGTTGCTCGATCTAAGAAAGGTGTGTATCTGTCACAACGCAAGTATGTTCTAGACTTGCTCTCCGAGACTGGGATGTTGGCGTGTCGGCCAGTTGAGACTCCTATGGATTATCATGACAAGCTTGATGCTGACAGGGGAGAGTTATTTGAGGATGTTGGATATTATAGACGTTTGGTTGGCAAACTTATATATCTTACTGTTACTCGACCAGACATCACATATGCAGTTGGAGTAGTTAGTCAGTTTATGCATGCCCCTCGGCAACCACATTGGGAGGCTATCTCTCGCATTCTTCGATACTTGAAGGGTGCACCTGGAAAGAGTTTGTTGTACAAACCTTCCCAGTTGCTTACGGTGACTGGGTTCAGTGATGCTGATTGGGCAGGCAGTCGCAGTGATAGGAGGTCTACTTCTGGCTATTGTACGTTTATGGGTGGCAATCTTGTCACGTGGCGTAGTAAGAAGCAGAATATTGTGGCTCGTTCTAGTGCAGAGGCCGAGTACCGTGCGATGGCTCATACAGCTTCTGAGATGATGTGGGTGCAGTCTCTTCTTCATGAAATGAGAATCATGATTCCTATTCTGATGGAGATGTATTGTGATAATCAGTCTGCAATGTTTATCGCGAGTAATCCGGTGTTTCATGAGCGCACGAAGCATATCGAGGTGGATTGTCATTTTGTTCGTGATTTGTTGCTGAAGAAACAGATTGTCACTCCTTATGTTCGGTCAGAGGATCAATTAGGTGATATCCTCACCAAACCACTTGCTCGTGGTCTATTTTCTGATTTATGTAGCAAGCTGGGCATGTCTGATCTATATGCTCATGCTTGAGGGAGGGTGTTAGAGTTATTTTATTTTGTTATTTATCATATGAGGGTATAATAGTAATTGTGGATGTATTGCATATCAATATAAATAGACATAAGATGCAACCTAGGGTTTAAGGCCCTTGCAATCTCCTTTCTCATATTCTCTCTTCTCCTACTTCTCCTTCTCCTCTCCGTCTCCATCTCCAGACTTCACTAAGATCATACGTGGAGGCAGATTATAACTTTTAATTATTGGCTCGATGACTCATAGAGATGAATACAATTCCCTATAACAATTGTATCATTGTATCTCTTCTGGACTTTTAATAGTCTATGAAAATTCGGGGGGTGTTCAATGGTTGCATTAGCTTAAATTGCATAACCAAAAATAGGTTTATGTACCCGTTAACTGAGCTTCTAAGTTCTATTATATATCTCTCACATACTAATAGTTACCTTGACTAGGATATGGCATCAATATAAGAATTGACATCAGGTCGACATCCGGTCATAAAAATTGTTAATTATTTTATGAAGTTTTTTATGCTCCATAGTTGACCCCAAATAATGGGAGAAGGCTTAATGATGATGACTTATTTATGATTCATAATTTTGAACACTTACAATCGGGATTCAGTGATGAGGAAAACAAGATTTGACCAAAATTCCAAGTGTTTCGGCATAGGTTTTAAAAACTCAAGTATACAATTGAGGCACAAACGTCCCTTGGGGACTAGATTTGCGCATGATCAAAGTGAGACATCTTACTTTCAAAATTTACAAAAAATAAGTCCTAAGTTTTTAACATATAGAAAATGAAGACAATGTAAGGAATATTTCAGGTAAGGAAGGATAAGCAATAGAAGAAGAAGACATGGATTCAACTGATACATTCCCTTGACATGTGGTTGCTTTAGGTTTAGGCAAAGAAGATGTTAGGGGTTGTACAAAAAAAAACAAGGGCATGTACTTTGAACCCTTTTCTTCCATTCCGCTTTGTTAAGGATCATGTACTTTGTAACATTCACTACTGCTAGAACCAAAATCTATGCCGAAATTGTTGCTATTGTGATCATCAGATTGTATAGAAGGCCTCTCTCACCTGATTTTGGTAAATCAAAAGATAGCTGTTGAACTTGATCAGTAGACTGATGAGTCACAATTATGTGACTTTTAACTGTGAACATCTAGGAAGCATATACGCCAAAATCAGTGAAGTTTTCATGTCCAACAGAAATTGGAAATTTACTGAAGCAAAACTATAACAGGCACACCATAATTAACTCAGTAACTGTAACAGACATGCCATAAATAATTATGTATCCAAGCCCATGTTGTGCCAGTCGTTATACCATAGAACATAGGTGAACATGCACAATACATGTTAAATGTGAGTCTAACACGATGTTCAGACCAAGGATTCAACTAGGTCACTACTTGCTTCAAAGTAATATTTAAGAAGTAATGTGATAGGAGCAATAATCAATGTTTGGAACCAATATACTCTTGATTCTTGAAAACAACCTATTTCCAATGTGATAGGAGCAATAATCAAATTTTCCATTCCTACAGAGCTTCTCAATCAATAGATCATATGTCGGTCCGTAATTCTCGTTTCCGCAGCAGCATCTCTGCTTCATCCGCTCAAACAACTTGAGAGCACAGCCCACATTTTCCATTCCAATTAGGACGCCAATCAATAGATCATATGTCGGTCCGTAATTCTCGTCACGTCACGTCCCTCGTCGTCGAATCTTCGGCCGCCAGCGTTCCGCCGGGACCACGAGAGGAACCGGAGGAGCCTCCTGCTGCTGCCGATACCGGAACTTCGATACGAGTCGATGATTTCCGTTAGTAGCTGCGGAGTGACGGGGATTCCTAGGCGGTCGAGGTCGGATTCCATGTCCTGAAGGCTGCCGACGCCGTAGGTGACGATGTCGATCGCCGCCGACTGCGCCGGAGAGAGCGACGAAGAAGAGAACCGAAGCCACGGGACGGAGCTACGAAGCTTCATACTCATCGTCATCGTCATCTAAAGCTATTTTTGGATAAATCTATGTATCATTTTTCAAGAATCGGCAAACCCTAATTGTACCTTTCGGGAAACTTCGTCGACGTGTCCATTGGTCCAATGGAAGAACAGAAGGATCAATCCATCGTTCCGGCGAGAATCTCCGGGGATTCGTACGTCGATTTTTTTTTTTCCAAGTTTCAGTGAGGAGAGGGTTTGGTCGGTTGAAATGGGTTGAGAGTGTTTTTCCCCTGTTAAGACCTTTTTATAAGGACATTACAAAAGTTGATTAGAATTGTCCAATTTTTTTTTATATAAAAATCTCACTCAATTTACTGTTCAAAATTTAATTTATGACGGTCAAAGTCAAAACTTGACACTCCTAAATAAAATATAATATTTAATGGACATTTAAAATTTTGACTGTCCTACTTATTGGAAGAACTTTCAATCCTAAATAAAATTTTGGCCTAATCCTGAGTAAAAAAAATTAGTGAAAAATTTGTAAAAAAAACTTGGAACAGCCATGATCAATTTTTGTAGTGCCTTTATAAATTTTTTTTATTTTTAGGCCAATGTTAGGACACTGTATTATGCTAGTAGCTGTTAGATGTTAGGGACACGGTCTTTTAAGTTAGTGAATTTTTTACATGGTATTATGGGGGGCACACCCATTGTTGGTGGACATCATAATTTTTTTTCCGAATTTTTTCAAATAAAGTAATAAATTTTTGAATAATTGCGAGAAAGGGGAGAAGTTTTGACAAATGTCAGATGGGGGGAGAACTCGCCAACTGAGTTGGCGGGTTGTTGGGGGATCAAAGTGCTCGCCAACTGAGTTGGCGAGATAGGTAGAGGTCGTCAACTGAGTTGGCGAGGGAGGGTGTGTTGGAGGCTGAGCCCGCCAACTTACTTGGCGAGTGAGGGTAGAAAATTAATTTTCGGCCGTTGGCTTCTCGGGATGGGGGCGGAAAGAAACTTTAGCTGTTGAGGGTTGGGGGGAGGATTATAGCCGTTGCACAACGGCTATTACATTCAACGCTCACACTCTATATATTTCATATCTCAACCAAATCATCCAACACTCTCACTCTGTTCCCTCTATTCCCTCTAGCAAAGTCCCCAGCACTCTCTCTGTCTCTCTGCCTCTAGCAAAGCTTCAGCCAAAGTTCTGCCTGCAGCTAAAGTTTATCTGAGTTTCTTGTAGCAAAAGTTCTCAACCGTTATGGATCGTAGCGTAAGAATTCTATGCTCGCACGGCGGTAAAGTAAATGGGTTAAATTACGAAGGAGGAGAAAGTATAATTTTTTCAACTTATCCGAATATTAGTTTTGAAAATATACGTAATCATATTATTGAACGTTGTTCTATTCATTATGATTTTATTCTGAAGTCTATTTTTGGTTCTAATTATTTTTTGATAGATAGTAAAGATGCATGAAATTATATTCTTGAGATTAATTCACAATTACGGTATATAAAAATATATGTTATTAAAGTAACAGCAACATTAGATAATATAAATAATGAATATTTTTCTGAATATCAGCATGTTAGTTCGGGTGCTAGTTCTTCTCAACAAATTTATTTTATTTTTCCAAGAAGGTCATTCATCAGATGAATCTAACCATGATGATGATAGTGACAACGACGATGGAAATAGTGATGATTTAGTTAAAAATGTAGATTATACGGTAGATGATGATGTTGTAAAAGCTATAACTGATAAAGTATTTAAGGGACAATCATTTCCTAGTCGTTCTCACTTTAGAAGCTTTATAAGTAATTTAGCAATTAAATATAATTTTAGTTGTTCAGCTAGTGTTATGAATAATGCTCGTGGAATTATATATAGTTGTGATCAACCGAATTGTAATTGGAGAGTATATGTCAAATCCATTGGAAATGGCGATATAGTTAAAGTTAGTACATTAGAAAATCGTTATTCTTGTTTAGGGAGACTTAGTACAGGACGTCATCGACTAGCTACCGCTGCATGGATTAAGACCATGATAATTGACATTATTAGAGATAACCAGTCATATAGTCCATCACAAATTGTTAAAGATATATATAGGGAGCACCGTATACAAGTTAGTTATTCCAAAGTCTGGAGAGCCCGAGAGACGACATTAGCTAAAATTAATGGTAGTTATGATGAGGCATACGCTAGTCTTGAGGAGTATTGTATTGTTATAGAATTATGGAAACAAATTCAGGTAGTACATGTTTTATTAAAACTGCCGAAAATAATAGCTTTCAAAGAATTTTTATTTGTTTTAAGTCATGTATTGACGGGTTTTTAAAGGGTTGTTTACCGGTTATTAGTACTGATGCTACATTTCTTTCGTCTAAATATCAAGGTATCTTATTTATTGCTTGTACTCACGATCCTAACTATCAATTATATTATATAGCTTATGTTGTTGCTGAAGGTGAGAATAGTGATTCTTGGTCATGGTTTTTAAATTCTCTTAAAATATCTTTTGAAAGTTGTTTTAATGATTGATGTACAATTTTATTTATATTTGACAAGCAAAAATGATTAATAAATATTGTTCGTGATATTTTTCCTGCATCTCCTCATTTTTTTGTATTCAGCATTTTAAACAAAACATGAAAAAAGTTACCAAATAACCAGTATTTCAACACTTGTTAGACTCGCTTGCTAGATCATATAATCAAACGGATGCAAAGAGTGTGTTTGATATAATTAAAGCCGAGAACATAATATTGTACGATTGGCTTATTGGTGTAAACGATGAAAGTCATCGATTTGAACATTGGATAACAGCGTATGCTACTTGTCATAGATTAGATATTAACACTTCTAATCTTACTGAATGTTTCAATAGCTAGATTAAGAAATTACGAGATAAGCCAATAACAATAGTTCTCGATGGTATTAGAGCCAAGATTATTACACTTCATGACAATCGTAGAAAGAATGCTGAAAATATAGACACAGATTATTGTCCGAAGATGTTAAAGACCATGGCTTGTATTATCAAAGAGAAGAATCACCAAGAAATATTAGCTATTGATAGTTATAAGTTTGAAATAATAGACCGTGCAACAAGTAGAACCTATATTGTTAATATAACCGACATATCTTGTACATGTTTTAGATTGTACCATACTTATATACCATGTATACATACATATTTTGTTTGTAGATATTACAATATTAGTATTGATAGTTTTTATCCTGCAGTATTTTTGACGGAGACATTGAGAAGTGTATACGCACCAAAAATAGAGCTAATTCCAGTTCCCTACAAGATCCAAGCTCCTTTGGTTAGAGGAAAAATTATGGTACCATATGTAAGACACAAAGCCGGAAGACCAAAGAAGAACCGCATCAAACTCCGAGATTCATCGACGAGATATCTTCATTGCAGTAATTATGGTGTGATTGAACACAACCGAAGAAGATGTACTAGTCAACCAAGAGAGTAAAATAGAATTGTTCAATACAAACTTAAAAATATTGTAATAGTGAGTCTGATAATGAAAGTCTACTTAAGAATTGTTCAATACCCAAACATTGCAATCAAATATTATTACAAATCATACAAATATTGCAATCAAACATTGTTACAAATTATCTACTCATCCTCCTTCTCCTCTTGTTGAGTTTGGGTAGGCAGCGGTGCTGATAGAGTCAAAAAAAACTGTGTGAATATCTGGTAGCTTTCATCTCCAGCAGTCTCGTAACTAGGGCCCGCTCCAGCATACTGGTCACTAGGGCTCGCTCCAGCATACTGATAACTCGGGCCCGCTCCAGCATACTGGTCACTCGGGCCCGCTCCAGCATACTGGTGAATAGGTCCCTCTACACCATCCCTCCTACGACGACGAGAGTGTCTCTGTCGTACAAAGCCGGTCGGATAGTCTGGTGGAAGATGTGATTGTACTGGAGGCATTTCAGTTCCCGCCCAATACCCAGATGATCAACATGAGTCACAACTTCCTCCATAAGAAATCGACTTTGTGGGGGAAGGTTTATCTCAGGTTGATGCAAATATTGTTGGTATACACCACTTTGAAATATGAAACTTGTAAATTAATTTTTTTATCATATCTATGTATATGTAATTTTTAAAGTATAATGAAGTCATACCAAATCATGCATGCCATCGGCAAAAGCACGCAAAGTAGAATCATCTACGGATCTACTCTTGAACTTTTGCTCATCATATTGGTATACTCGGTTGCTCATAAGAGGGTGTCACGCCCCAGTCCCAAAATACCGAGGGACTGGATGCGTGATTATGGCCAGCAGCATACACCGATGGACAAACCCAATTTAATGGATCCATCGGGCATACTTAAGCTGTATTACATCAGTCAGGGTTTTACTATTCTCATCCACAGATATAAGATAGCAACATCAGCAAAGAAATATAATAAACATCAACCAGTCCAAGTAAATAAAATCGGGGAACAACCCGATATTAGTCTGTTACAATGTTCTCATAAACAGGAATTAAAGAGTTTAATTAAACAGGAAATAAAGACTATTTGTCATAACGACTGAGCATGGCGAAGCAATTGTTCAGGAGAAGTCCTCAGCGATCACCTCGTCCTCAGGATCTGGTACTGTTCCGAGAAGTGCACCTGTTCCGTATACCTCTGGATAAACTTCGTCTGCAAGTCCTGGGGACATAATCCGGATCCAGGTCCTCAGGGGACATAGCAAGGTACAAGAAAGCACAAGCCAAAATAAATGCAGTAAAGTAAATAAGAGAACAATAGGGTCAACTATATAACCTTCTATGTGAAATGCAAGTTGAGAGCATCACTAGAACTTAGGCTGATACCACTACAAGCTCTGTGTCGGAGAGCCGGTAGCAGCTATACTATAAATTTTACTATGTGTTTACTATGAATTATATTTATATGATCAGCCTGAAGCCTGTGTGTCTCTCCCCACCCAATGTAATCATACATATCATGTCCACGATGCCTCATGTCCACTTCACGTACGATCATATCTAATGCAGTGAGGCATACTATGTCTATAACATCTAGGAATATCATGTCTATGTCATAAACCTGTATCCTATACAGAATCACCTTGAATATTTCCGAAAGATTCTGTTTCATGCTCTGTGCCAGGTGTCCTGGGTAATAAGTACTTGATAGGGCAAGTACAAGAATATAAATGTCACGATATCCATCTCTAAATGACATTGCCCAACCCCGCGTACGGTGTTGGCACCCGACTATGATCGGACACTAAGCAAGTCACACGGCCCTAGGGTTGAGCAAGTACAACAATCACAAGAAAATAAATCTAGAGAAAATGAATCATTAAACTGCATTTATGGCAAGGTACACTTGCCTGAGTTTCCTGCTCCAATTGTAGCTCGAACTTCAGCTGGATTTCCAAGCAGTACTCCGGTTGCTGAAACAAACATCACCAACAGATCCAAAAAATATTAATCAGCTAGGATCGCCTGTCCTTGAGTCTAATTTGAAGACAAGGGCAAAAACGTCATTTTTGGGTCAAGGCGGGGTCCAAATGTGGGCCGCTTTGCACCGAAAAATGCGTCAGGATCAAAGGTCTCAAAAATAGTCCAACTTAGTGTCAACAGGTCAGGAACGATGATACGAACCCAACTGAACTTCCAGAATTGGATTCCGATGAGCCGTTCTCAAAATCGCCCGTCGGGTGGAGCCTGTGGGGCCCACTACACGCGATTTTGTCAACGTTCTCAGAATCGAACCAAACTTGACCCACAGGACCAGCGTATTGCTACGAGTCCGATGGTGTAAGTTTTGTCTCGATCCGACATGTGTACACTAAGTTACAGCAAGATTCAGAAAAGTCAGATACGGGACGATGTCCGCGGATACGCACTAATTCCGGTGTGCACGCACATCCGAATCAGCTTCTGCGAAATCCCGCACGTCCGTATTAACGATGCGCACGTATCTGTGAAGACCGCACGCGACCAAGTCGTCCCGTTTGGCGGGGCGTACTCGATACCGGGGTAAAATAGGGTCTGGTTTTTTCTGTTTTTGGATCGCGGTGTGCGATCACCACAGGACGCGATACCCCGAGCGGTTTGTCCGGGCACCGAGAGGGTCATACAGGCTACGCGATACAATTTACAGAATCGAATTTCGAGCTACGAGCAAGAAGTTACGGGTACCTGAACTGGGCTTCAGAAAACCAAATTCTCGTGTCCGACACGACGCGAAGTATCCTGTGTCGAGTCCTGTGTCCGCCCTAGGTTTTAGGGTTGGGCTTCTGCTCGAACTACGGTGATCGGAGGCGGGCCGAAGAGAGACCGAGGCTGCGGGGCACTGGCCGGAGGCAGCCGAGGTCGTCGACGGCGGCGCGCCGGAGCGGTCGGCTATGCGCTGGAGGATGAGGAGGCGGGCCGAAGGCGTTCAGGACGGGACGACAGCGGAGGAAGGGAGGCCGACGTCGGGTGCGAGCTGGAGGGGCCGAAGGCGGAAGGCGACAGTGCTGGAGGAGAGGAGGAGAGGTGTCACCGGCGGAGGGTAGCGGGGAGTGGTGGTTGAGCTCGCCGGAAATGGAGGGAAACGGCCGGAGAAGAGAGGGCTTCGAGGATTTATAGGCCGGAATGGGGAGAAGGAGCGGCGGACGGTGAGGGAAAGAGGGAGAGGGTGAGGCAGCGGTTGACCGGAGACGAAGAGGAAGCGTCTCCGGCGGTTACACGGCGGCGGGGGAAGTTCAGTCGTCGGCTGAACGGTTTGGGAGAGGAGAAGAATTTTCTATTGTGCTTTTAAATTTGATAACTGTTTTAGAGGATTTTGCTATTATGCTTATTTTGTGTTATTTTATGAACTTCAATAATTTGTACCTCTTTTCATCATCATCTAGCGCACTTAATTTTGCTAAACTCGACTAATGCTGCTATTTTATAGCCTAGTTTTGCAAGCTTACCCTTTATCGGGCTTGTTCATGACACATATATTATTGAGACCTGATCAACCCCACTAATACAAGTGTCTACTCAGAATCAGTGTACTACGGTCTGATCAACCTTAGTGCATTTTGATTCGCACTTCGCATGACTACTTATGTGGATTGAGGTATAGTCGACTAGTCTACTTGCCCCCTAAATACGTCCGAGCATATCGTTTCAGCATTACCAGAATAAAACCTCGATCCTTAACCGCCTGACAATTCCCATTAGAATTCCTGAAAAATGCCTTGATCCCTATACCTCTGTTCTACCACCTCGCCCTTAAACTCTTTATTATTGATCCTCGTCTTTCCTTATTTCGGAAAGACAAAAACATGTGGTTGGTATAAGTTGATTTGTAGTGCTAGACATACCCTCAGACCGGATGAATTGATGATAACCCTTTATGACCAAGGCAAGACCCTAGGTGCTGTGTTTGTGTTGCAGACTTGAAGATTCAATGCCATGATTTACTAAGTTTGGGACCTAGCCTTACTAGTTGTCCAGCCTTAGAGGATATGGGTAAAATTATAAGTTGGGTAGCGACCGCAATGTTCACCTGAGAGAAAACCGTTGGACTGTAATCAAGTGAGATTGGACAGAGAGAACCCTGCCATATTTTTAAATTTCGAGGACGAAATTTTATAAGTTGGGTAGATTGTAAGCCCCTGATTTTTCAAAAATATTAAAATTGGGATTTTTCAGAATTTTCTGGGAATTTTCTGTAATTAAAATCAGGGTTTTGAATTATTACCTAATTTTTAATTGATATTAAACAATATTAAAATATTGTGAAAATAATATTTTTGGGTGTAAAATAGAAAATTGGACTTAGGGTAATTTTTCTGGATTTTTCTGGGCCTCAGACATATTTTTAAATGCCTGAAAACTATTTAATTAATTAACTAATTAATTTTCTAATTATTTAATTACTTATTATTTATTATTTATTATTTATTATTTTTATTTTCTTTTTCCTGGCCCATTGGGCCGCGGCCCAGCCCTCTAACCAGCCCAGCCCAGCCGCCCTATCGGGTCGGGTCGGGTTCAGCCCAACCCGACCCGCCGTCAGCCGACCCGCCCGCACGACCCCGTCCCCCCCACGACGCCCCGATTCCTCCGCCGCCCTCCGCGCGCAGCGCCGCCCTCCGCGCGCTGCGTCGCTCCCCGAGGCCACGTCGCCTCGCTCTCCGTCGTGATCGGCCACCCCTAACCGCCCGCTCCCCTATTTATACCGCCCCCTTCGCCGTCTCCTCCACCACCCTCGCCCTAACCCTAACTCTCCGGCCACCACCTCGCCCCGCTCCGCCGCTGCTCGCCTTCGCTCGCCCAGCCACCGCACCGTACCGCGCCGCCCGCCTGAACCCGCAGCCCCCCGGCCAGCGTCGCCGACGCCCTCCCCGACGAAGACCAGCCAGCAGCAGCAAGCAGCTCCCCACCGCCGCTGCCGGCCGCCCTGAGCCGCCGCTCCGCCCGTGGACGCCGCGCCGCCCCTCGGCGAGCCGTCCCCCGCCCTCGCCGACGTCTCTCCGGCCGCCCTCCGCCGTCCACGGCCGAATTTTCCCCCTGAACCCTAACCCTAGCCCTAATTCCCTTCGCGTGTCCGACACGAGTCGGACACGGTTCGACCCTGTTTCGGGTCCCCTTCAGGTGCGCGTAACTTTCGCCTCGTAGCTCCTTTTTTAATTCCGTAAATTGTGTTGTGAAGCCTGTATGACCCTCTCGGTGTCCGGACAAACTGTTCGGGACATCGCGGCCTGTGGTGATCGCACACCGCGATCCAAAAACAGGAAAAACCAGACCCTGTTTCACCCCGGAACCGAGTACGTCCCGCCAAATGGGACAACTTGGTCGCGTGCGGTCTTCGCAGATACGTACGCACCGTCGATACGGACGTGTGAGTTTTCGCGGAAGCTGATTCGGGTGTGCGTGCACACCGGAATCAACGCGTATCCGCGGACATCGCCCCGTATCCGGCTTTTCTGCAATTCACCCTAACTTCGTGCACACTCGTCAGATCGAGACGAAACTTGCGCCATCGGACTCGTAGCGATACGCTGGTCCTGTGGGTCAAGTTTGGTTCGATTCTGAGAACGTTGACGAAATCGCGTGTCGTGGGCCCCACAGGCCCCGCTCGACGGGCGATTTTGTGTTCGGCTCATCGGAATCCAAATCTGGAAGTTTCGTTGGGTTTGTATCAGCGTTCCTGACCTGTTGACACTAAGTTTGGTGAATTTGGAGACCTTTGATCCGGACACATTTTTCGGTGCAAAGCGGGCCCACCGGCGGATCCCGTTTTGACCCGAAACTGTCGTTTTTGCCCTTGTCTCCAAATTGGACCCAAGGACAGGCGTTTCTAGCTATTTGATATTTTTTGAGCGTGATGGTAATGTCTATTTCAGCTTTTGGACTCATCTCTGGAGTTTTCCCCCAAGAACCAATTTAATTAGATCCAAACAACAGGCAAGTACCTGCACTTCAAGTTAATCTTTATATATTGTGATAATTAATTCCCTGCCATACATGTACCCTTGATGTTTACACCTAGTGTTAGAAATGTTGAATTTCATGTCTTGAATATTGGTAGTTCCTGTCTTGTTTTTCATGTCGGGTGGGAGAATACCTAGAAGGCATGTAGTTTACCCTTTCCCCTGGATTATCTAATAGCTGTTGGTACACGACTGTCCATCAGCCGGATCTCGATTGTATTGTCTAATAGCCGTTTATGACGGCCGGATTAGCCTTATAAATCCCTGCATGCCAACTAAGTATTCTAAAAACAAACACAAGTTCACACAGATAGTTCTGGTCATGTCATATTCCTTGCTGGCTGTTGTAGTTTCATTTCCTGTTTCATTTATTTCTGTTTCTCATATTCCTGTTTACAGCTAACTCTGCGATAATAATGTTCTGCTAATGCTGTTTCTCAACATGATACCCAATATTTAATTGTCATAAAATATTTAGTTTAATCTTGTTGTGCACTGTGTACTTTGCTCCTTTCCTGACTGGATCTGTTGTTTAGGCGATGATGAGAACCTTGCCCCCACCTATTATGGCCCCTATGAGGCAGCAGGTGATACAGTTGCAGAGCCAGTTCCCGCACAGGAAGCTACTCCTGCTGAGTAGTTAGCAGTAGTTATCTTAGTTTTGCTCCTTATCTTAGCAATCGGGTTTGTCCCCGATTTCATTCTGATTTCTGTACTTAAACATTTGAATCTGTTGTCACATTTATTTCAGTTGCAATCTTAAGTTTCATTTCTCATTATTATCTTGCCTATGTTATTTGTGAATGAGCTAGTTAGTAAATCTGGATTTGACCTAGACAGCGTACTACCGCCGATTCTGCGGCGTAGGCTGGACGTACCCACGCACTCGTGCCCGAATTTCCGGGTGCGGGTCGTGACAGAGAGGAGAAGAATTCGGGTCGGGTTGGATAGGCGGGTCGGGTCGGGTTCTAACGGATCCGATTTGATCCGCAAACAATAAAGTGGGTTCGGGTCGGGTTAACGGGTCGGGTTGGTTTAAGTTTTGGGTTGGTTTAATAACCCGGTTTAATATATTAATTAGTTTAAAAATAAATTAATAGTTTTTATAGCTTTAAAAATTCATCCGGGATCCAATAAATTCCCGGAAAAATACCCTATGTCTAGTTTTTCATTTTACACCATAAAATATTATTTTTATAATATTTTAATATTAATTATTAATATTTAAAAATCTTTTAATAATTAAAGAACATGAATTTAATTCCAGAAAAATCCAAGAAAATTCCAGAAAATTCAGAAAAATCCAAATTTATAAATTCTTGAAAATTAGGGGGATTACAGAGGGCATCCCCACCATTGCCTATAGTCCAGGTTACCAATGTCTGCATAATATAAACAAAATTTTAGCAAACTATTTACACTAAATCAATACGAATAATGAGTAACTTAGAACTTACATTCCTCAGCAGATCTTAATCCGGGAGACATGTCCCTCACACTATAATTCTCGAACCGATTATTTCAATCAGCAACGAGACCAAGGATTCGTTGTATTGCATTTGTTGCCTCATAACCGACTGTCGGTGGATCATCAAAAATTATTTGACTCATCCCGAATTGTCGAAGAACACAGTCTGTCGGATGGTACATGGTGAACCGATCATATATAATATAAGATCTGTGTAAACTAAACGAATATGATGTCCTCTTAATTTCTGGAACATCATCTTCATGTGTAAGGTAACCAGGTAACATATTTAATGATATTGTATCAAATAGATATGATGTTTATCTACGATCAAAAATATAATAATTTAAAGATATTTATCAGATATTTAAAAAATTACCTCATGATACTGCAGTGTATCAAATTAGCTACGATAAAGTGACACACTCTTGTATTAGTAGTGTTGATAATCCACTACATCTGTGGGCCATCGCATAGCAACCAAAAATATTACAACATCACTGAGAATGCTAGTAACGGGCCTACCAATATAGAAGTGCTCGTAGGACCAGAACTATAAAACAAAAATATGACATTAGTACAAACAAAATTTGCGTATAAAAATACTCTAACTAATTTAGGTCTTTCATTCATACCTGAATCAGTGAAATACATCCACAAATACTCTTTCGACTGGATCTCACAAATTCTGTCAAATTTACGTATAAAAAGGCTAGAGTAGCAGCTCTCCATGCATGCTGAGTAGGTTTTGTCAAATCATCCAAAAATGGTAGAAGCTGCACATTTACCATATTTTTGATGCATCGGAAATAGAATTGCACCACATAAACAGAGCAGATACGCTCTAGTGCAACGAATGACCTGAAAATATTAAGTGTTATATAAACACTAAATTAAGTCATAAACAAATCTTACTAATTAAAATACATACCCGCATTTCATCTACATCAATCACCCCGTCAATAGTGTGATGTAGGTCCATGAAGTTACCACGAAGCCATGTAAACTTCACAAAATTGTCGTCTTTTAGACCAGATGGAGGGGTAACACCGAGATACCTCCTGGTCAGATCAGATCCCTTTAAGTGTGGATCAAAATATATAGCGTCACCTTTAATAGGTAACCCTAGTATATTTGCCACATCAAATAAGGTGATCGTTATCTCGCCGAATGGGAGTTGGAAAGTGTTGCGTTCAGGCCACCAATGCTCCGCAAGACTGTAATCACCCAAATTTTTCTAAATATTTTTAAAATAAATTTCGGAATTTTTTGGTATTTTACAAGAATTAAAACAAGGTATTTTGGTCATTAAATAATTTTTAATTGCTAATAACTAATATTAAAATATGATGAAAATAAAATTTTATGGTGTAAAATAAAAAATGGACTTAGGATAATTTTTCTGGAATTTATTGGACCCCGAACCTATTTTACATCACCTAAAAACTATTATTTATTTATTTATTTATTTATTTAATTATTTAATAAAGCCCAGCCCAACCCAACCAACCCTCAGCTACGGGTCGGATCCGGGTCGAACCCGCGATCCGAACCCGCAAACCCAAGCCCGTATTCAGCCTAGCGGGTCGGGCGGGTCTGCCAGACCCGAACCCGCCGCCCGACCCGGAGGACCCCTCTCCTCCCCCACGCCACGAACCCGACTTCCCCGCCGCTTTCTCCGGCCACGACGACCCCACGACCCCTTCGGCTCTGCCTCTCCGCCTGTCGTCAGCCCCGTGGACGCGGACACGACACAGGAAATCTGTGCCCTAATCAGGACACGTCCAGGACATAGACTCGACACTCGGACACGCGGGGATCGAGTTTTTTAGCCCTGTTCAGGTACTCATAACTTTCTGCTCGTAACCCCGTTTTCAATTCCGTCAGTTGCAACGCGTAGCCTGCATGACCACGTCGATGCCCGTGCAAACCGCTAGGTGCATCGCGTCCTGTGGCGATCGCGAACCGCGATCCAAAAACAGGAAAAATAACGCCCTATTTCACCCCGGAACCGGGTACGCCCCGCCAAACGGGATGACTTGGTCGCACGCGGTCTTTACCGATACGTGTGCGTCTTTGATACGGACGTGTGGGATTTTGCAGAAGTCGATTCGGGTGTGCGTGCACACCGGAATCAACGCGTATCCGCCGACACCGTCCTGTATCCGTCCTTTCTGGAACGCATCATAACTTTGTGTACACACGTCGAATCAAAACGAAACTTACGCCATCGGACTCGTAGCAATACGCTAGTCCTGTGACCCAAGTTTGGTTCGATTCCGAGAATGTTGACGAAATCGCGTGTCGTTGGCCCCATAGGCCCCACTCGACGGGCGATTTTGTGACCGGCTCATCGGAATCTAATTCTGGAAGTTTCGTTGAGTTCGTATCAACGTTCCTGACTTGTTGACACTAAGTTGGACGAATTTGGAGACCTTTGACACTGACACATTTTTCGGTGCAAAGCGGGCCCACATGCGGACCTCGTTTTGACCCAAAATGGTCATTTTTGCCCCTGTGTCCAAATTGGACTCAAGGATAGGCGTTTCTAGCTATTTTATATTTTTTAAGCATGATGGTAATATTTGTTTCAGTATCCGAAGACATTTTTGGAAATTTTCCCGAGTAACAGAACAGTAGTTGGAATTCAAACATCAGGCAAGTGTACCTTGCCAAACTTGCAGTTGTTGTTAATTATTCCTTTGAATATATACATTATAACTATTGTACATGCTCAACCCTAGGGCCGTGTGACGTGCTTAGCATCCGATTATAGTCGGGTGCCAATCCCGTACGCGGAGTTGTGTAACGTCACATAGACATGGATATCGAGACCCTATGTATTCTCGTACTTGTCTTATCAAGTACATCATAACCCAGGACACTTGACACTATTCATGCAGACAGAATCTTTCTGAGATATTCATGGTGATTCTGTGTAGGATACAGGATTGACATAGACATTATATCCTTAGATATTATATGACGTTGCATTAGCTATGATCCCGCTGACATGGACATGAGACGTTATGGTCATGATATGCGTGGTTATATTGGGTGGGGAGAGACACACAGGCTACAGGCTGATCCATATATATATCTACTACTATTGTGAGGTTGTAGACTCTCCAGCAGAGCTAGACCCTTTACCTGTTATTACTGCTACCGGCTCCCCGACACAGAGCTTGTAGCGGTCTCAGCCTGAGTACTAGTGATGCTCTCACTTGTATTTCACATAGATGGTTACATTCTTACCCTATTTATTGTATTATCTGCTACACTGCATTTATTTTGGCTTGTATTATCTGTACCTTACTATGTCCCCTGAGGACCTGGATCCGGATTATGTCTCCAGGTTTAGCTGAGGAGCATTATCCCGAGGTCTACGGACGGGAGCTGAAGCTGTAGCAGGACTTGATACTGGAGCACAACCGAACCCCGAGGATGAGGTGACTGCTGAAGACTTTTCCTGAGTACCTGATTTCGTACTCAGTATTTACTTATGTTTGACTTTTTTGTTCCTGGCCTATTGAGCCAGTGTATTCAGACTTATGTCGGATTATTTCTCTGACCTACTTGTTGAGACTTGTTGCTACTTATTTTCATTTCATTATGCAGTTGATTATATTTATCTTTTATGGATGAGATTAGTTGTGGCTTGTTGTAGTAGACCTTCTTTTACAGCTTAAGTGCGCCCTGATGGATCCATTAAATTGGGTTGTCCATCGGTGCGTGCTGCTGGCCATTGCCACGTGTCCAGTCCCTCGATATTTTGGGTCTGGGGCGTGACATGGTTTTTGTGGTGGCCCATGCAGGTCAACGACTAAAATGTTCGGTTTCAACTTAGGGACCGAACAGGCCTGCAATAAGATAGGATAAGTTATAGGATCTCATCCATTGATTGAATCATTTTTGGACTCTATGTCGAATTTAATTTAATTGCTTGAATTGTATCCTGTTTTGATTCCTCTGTGCGTTCTCATTGTTTTCTTTTGATGCAGAGTAATGGATCCCAGAAGTGGTGACGAGAACCCCTTAGGTACACCGCCCGAAGCTGTGGTTACCTGTGAAGCTGGGGTGACGCCAGATACCAGAGGACAATCCTCTCAGAGCAACCAATCTGGCCAGCCAAGTTCCAGGTTCAGGCGTGATGACATCCCGCCTCCACCACAGTTCCCTCCATCGATGCATGTCTTTCCCCCAGGGCAGGCAATGGACGGACAGCAAATATTTTAGATGTTCTACGCCATGATGCAGGCCCAACAACATATCCAACAGGAGACCCAACGTCATGAGGCCGAGAACTTAAGAAACAGCCTAGTAGCGATATTGGAGCAGGCAAATCCACCAACTAGGCGACCAGCGGCGGGATCTATCACAGATTTCCGTCAACTCAAACCCCGTACCTTCTCGGGCAAGGAAGGACCAACTGAAGTTCATGAATAGCTTACGAACACGCAGCACCAGTTGGAGGCAGCTGAACTTCCAAGGGAAAAGTGGATGACTACCGTCAGGATGCAACTGACGGACAACACGCACAATTGGTGGCTATCCGAAAAAAGGAGGCTCGGACATGATCAAGTCAGCTGGGAGGAGTTCTCCAGACTCTTCCAGGAAATATACATCCCTGCTGTTGCTCGGTCAGAACTCCGAGACAAGTTCAACCGCCTGATCCAAGGAAATATATCGGTGGAGGAGTACAACGCCGAATTCATTCGCCTGAGCCGCTTCGCCCCTTCTCTAATTCCTACCAAAGAAGAGAAGGCGAAAAAGTTCTTTGATGGACTCAGTTTCGAGCTCCAGAGGTTAATCGGATCTGTCGCGCCCACAGCATACACCGACGTCCTTGCTGCAGCACGTCGTATGGAGCGCGTTACTCGGAGGGAGTCAAGTCTGAAACGTCCATTCTCCTCAGCACCGTCCAAGTCATCACAGGGGGATTCTGCCAAACGACCCCAGAAGAACCTGCCTCAGAAAGCAGCATCAAAGAACCTACCTACTTGTCATTACTGCGGCAAAGTAGGCCACATTCAACAGGAGTATAGACGCAAGCTGGGACTCTGCCTGGTTTGTGGATCTAACCAGCACTTCTCAAAGAACTGCTCGGAGCGTCGAGAGATAGCTCCAAATCGACCAGCTCTACCTGCACCAAGGCCAACTCATCCAGCTGTGGGAGGACCACAGACGGGAGCTGGAGGAGCCAGACCACCACTACCACCGCAAGCAGCCTTATTTCAGCAGGCTCGTCAGCAGAGAGGTCCAGCTCAGGGACAAGGACAGGCATATGCACTAACAGTCGAGGAAGAAGCTACTGCAGGCGAGGTTATAGCAGGTACCATATTAGTAGCTTCATTACCTGCTGTAGCTTTATTTGATTCTGGAGCCTCGCATTCATTCATTGCTACTAGCTTCGTAGCCACACATAGAGTAGCTACCGCACCCCTCTCGAAGATGAAGAGAATTCTTACGGAAGGTGAAATTATCCCGGTTAGTGATATCTGTAGATCATGTTCGGTAGTAGTCTGTGGCCGAGAGATGCGAGCCCAATTTCTGATCTTTTCTATGCCTGATTATGATGTTGTACTTGGTATGGACTGGTTAAGTCAGTACCATGCGACACTTGATTGCCGGCTTGGAAAGGTGATATTTAGACTCCCTAGCCATCCTGAGTTTGAATTTCTTCGGGGAGCTGTAGAGCAAGGTGTCCAGCCAACTCTTAGGGTATTATCTGTAGAGGAGGAGTCAGGTTACCCAAGAGTCATATCGGAGTTTGTGGATGTATTTCCTGATGATCTTCCAGGTTTACCACCTGATCGGGAAATAGAGTTCACAATAGACCTAACTCCAGGAGCCGAACCTATCACTTCATCGGTCTATCGGCTAGCACCTAAGGAGTTAGTGGAGTTGAAAGAGCAAGTTGACGATCTTCTGGAGAAAGGATTTATCCGGCCCAGTGTTTCACCTTGGGGAGCACCTATACTTTTTGTACCAAATAAGGATGGAACTGTATGCTTGTGCATTGATTACAGAGCCCTAAATATTGTAACCATTAAGAACCGGTATCCCTTACCACGCATTGATGACTTATTTGACCAATTGAGTGGTGCTAGGGTATTCTCAAAGATTGACCTTAGATCCGGTTATCACCAGATTAGGGTGAAGAAGGAAGATATACCGAAGATGGCCTTCAGAACTAAGTATGGACACTATGAATTCCTAGTAATGCCGTTTGGTTTAACCAATGCACCAGCTGTGTTCATGAGTTTGATGAACGGAGTCTTCCATCAGTACTTGGATAAATTTGTGGTTGTATTTATTGATGATATTCTAGTCTATTCCAAGGACCAAGAAGAGCACGAGGAGCACCTCAGAATTGTGCTAGAAATATTGAGACGGGAGAAGTTGTATGCCAAACTCAGCAAATGTGAGTTTTGTATGGACAAGGTGCCCTTCTTGGGATATATCATCTCAGGAGAAGGACTGTCAGTTGATCCAGAGAATGTCACTACAATAGAAACTTGGCCTACACCTACATCTGTTGCAGAAGTGAGAAGTTTTCTCGGACTTGCTGGATATTACCGGCGGTTCGTAGAGAATTTTTCAAGGATTGCAGAGCCAATGACGAAGCTGACTCAGAAGGATCAGGAGTTTATATGGACGGAAGGATGCCAGAAGGCCTTTGAAGAATTGAAGAGGCGTCTAACAACAGCACCAGTCTTGACTCTTCCCTCAGGGTCAGGAGGTTTTGTTGTTTATAGTGATGCGTCCGGTAGTAGACTAGGTTGTGTCTTGATGCAACATGGCAAGGTTATCGCTTATGCGTCGAGGCAGTTGAAAGTCCACGAGAAGAACTACCCAACGCACGACCTGGAGCTAGCTGCAGTAATATTTGTACTGAAGATCTGGAGGCACTATGTGTATGGAGAGAAGGTCGAAATCTTTACTGATCATAAGAGTCTGAAGTATGTATATACTCAGAAGAAGCTCAACATGAGGCAAAGGCGTTGGCTTGAGTTGATGGTGGACTTTGATATAGATCTTCAGTACCACCCGGGAAAGACAAATGTTGTAGCCGACGCCCTCAGCAGGAAACCCACGGCTTATTTCTTGACAGAGCAGCCTCAGTTATTACAAGACCTACAAGATCTCCAGATAGAGGTTGTTTTACCTGGACAAAATGGCTTGCTGGCTAACCTCAAAGTTAAGTCATCGCTTGTGGAGAGGATTGAAGAAGCTTTGCCTACTGATGCTAGATTTTAAAGGCTTAAAGAGAGAACAGAAGCAGGCATGCAGACAGGACTTTGCATCCACGAGGACGGGACATTAAGGTGCGAAAATCGCCTATATGTTCCAAATAGAGAATTGAGGCAGGAGTTAATGACTGAAGCACATAGCTCCATTTACTCTGTTCATCCAGGAGGAACCAAGATGTACCGAGACTTGAGGCAGTATTATTGGTGGCATGGAATAAAAAGGGAGATTGTCCGATTTGTGGCAAAATGTTTAGTCTGCCAGCAAGTAAATGCCGAGCACCAAAGGACTGCGGGTATGTTGCAGCCGCTTTCCATACCTGAATAGAAGTGGGAGCATATTACCATGGATTTCGTCACCGGATTCCCAAGAAGCCCCAGTGGAAAAGATGCAGTATGGGTTATCGTGGATCGGCTCACTAAGTCGGCACGACAATCCACGGAAGTACTAGTCGGTTAGTATTATATCGGATCGAGACTCGAGATTACGTCTCACTTTTGGCGAAGCATGCAAGAGAGTCTCGGCACCCGACTCAAATTCAGTACTGCTTACCATCCACAGACAGATGGCCAATCGGAACGCACGATTCAGATCTTGGAGGATATGTTGCGATCATGTATACTGGACTTTAGAGGATCTTAGGAAGATCATCTGCACTTAGTGGAGTTCTCTTACAACAACAGCTATCAGGCAAGCATCCAGATGGCACCTTTCGAGGCGTTGTACGAAAGAAAGTGCAGATCACCGATATGCTGGAGTGACGTTGGCGAACGTCAATTATTGGGTCCAGAGTTGGTAACGGAGACAGTTGAGAAAGTAAAGCAGATTCAGAATCATCTTCGTGCAGCCCAGGATAGACAGAAGCATTGGCCCGATACGCACAGACGTCCTCTGGAGTTCAAGGAAGGAGAGTACGTATTCTTGAGGATCTCGCCCACTCGAGGTACTATCAGATTTGGGAGCAGAGGCAAGTTAAGCCCAAGATATATCGGGCCATTTAATATTTTGGAGCGCATTGGTGAGGTGGCTTATCGTCTTGCATTACCTCCATCCTTAGAGGGAGTGCATGATGTATTCCACGTCTCACAGCTGAGACGATACGTGACGGACCCAAGTCACGTAATTGATCATTCTGATATTTCAGTGGGCCCTAGCCTGAGATATGAGGAGCAACCAGTGGGTATACTCGACACCAGTGAGAAGACACTGCGAGGGCAGACAATCAGACTTGTTCGGGTAGCTTGAAAATAACACTCTCCTGGCGAATCGACCTGGGAACGAGAGGATATCATGCGCCAGCGTTATCCCCACTTATTCGCAGATGCAGGTATAACCTAAGCATTCTCTTATTTCTGTAGTTCGTGCCCTTTTGTAGTTTACCCTTCGATTGCGAGGACGCAATCCTCTTAAGGGGGGTAGATTGTAATCACCCAAATTTTTCTAAATATTTTTAAAATAATTTTCGAGATTTTTTGGTATTTTGCAAGAATTAAAATAAGATGTTTTGGTCATTAAATGATTTTTATTTGCTAATAAATAATATTAAAATATGATAAAAATAAGATTTTATGGTGTAAAATGAAAAACTGGACTTAGGGTAATTTTTCTGGAATTTATTGGGCCCCGGACCTATTTTACATCACCTAAAACTATTATTTATTTATTTATTATTTATTTAATAAAGCCCAGTCCAACCCAACCAACCCTCAGCTGCGGGTCGGATCCGGGTCGAACCCGCAAACCCAAGCCCGTATTCAGCCTAGCGGGTCGGGCGGGTCTGCCAGACCCGAACCCGCCGCCCGACCCGACCCGGAGGACCCCTCTCCTCCCCCACGCCACGAACCCGACTTCCCTGCCGCTTTCTCCGGCCACGATGACCCCATGACCCCCTCGGCTCTGCCTCTCCGCCTGTCGTCAGCCCCGTGCCCTCTCCCTCTTCCTCCTTCTCCGCTCCGCCGGCCCCCGACGCCGCCTCCGGCCATTCGAGAGCCGCCCGCAGCACTGCCCTCCTCCAGCGAGCCGCCCCGGCCAGTCTCCAGCACCCTAGGGCCGCCGTGGACGCGGATACGACACAGGGAATCTGTGCCCTAATCAGGACACGTCCAGGACACAGACTCGACACTCGGACACGCGGGAATCGGATTTTTTAGCCATGTTCAGGTACTCATAACTTTCTGCTCGTAACCCCGTTTTCAATTCCGTCAGTTACAACGCGTAGCCTGCATGACCCCCTCCGTGCCCGTGCAAACCGCTCGGTGCATCGCGTCCTGTGGCGATCGCGAACCGCGATCCAAAAACAGGAAAAATAACGCCCTATTTCACCCCGGAACCGGGTACGCCCCGCCAAACGGGACGACTTGGTCGCACGCGGTCTTTACCGATACGTGCGCGTCTTTGATACAGACGTATGGGATTTCGCAGAAGTCGATTCGGGTGTGCGTGCACACCGGAATCAACGCGTATCCGCCGACACCGTCCCGTATCCGTTATTTCTGGAACGCGTCATAACTTTGTGTACACACGTCGGATCAAAACAAAACTTGAGCCATCGAACTCGTAGCAATACGCTGGTCCTGTGACCCAAGTTTGGTTCGATTCCGAGAACGTTGACGAAATCGCGTGTCGTTGGCCCCATAGGCCCCACTCGACGGACGATTTTGTGACCGGCTCATCGAAATCCAATTCTGGAAGTTCCGTTGAGTTCGTATCAGCGTTCCTGACTTATTGACACTAAGTTGGAAGAATTTGGAGACCTTTGACTCTGACACATTTTTTGGTGCAAAGTGGGCCCACATGCGGACCTCGTTTTGACCCAAAATGGTCATTTTTGCCCTGTGTCCAAATTGGACTCAAGGACAGGCGTTTCTAGCTATTTGATATCTTCTGAGCATGATGGTAATATTTGTTTCAGCATCCGAAGATATTTCTGGAAATTTTCCCGAGTAACAGAACAGTAGTTGAAATTCAAACATCAGGCAAGTGTACCTTGCCAAACTTGCAGTTGTTGTTAATTATTCCTTTGAATATATACATTATAACTATTGTACATGCTCAACCCTAGGGCCGTGTGACATGCTTAGCGTCCGATTATAGTCGGGTGCCAACCCCGTACGCGGAGTTGTGTAACGTCACATAGACATGGATATCGAGACCATATGTATTCTCGTACTTGTCTTATCAAGTACATCATAACCCAGGACACTTGATACTATTCATGCAGACAGAATCTTCCTGAGATATTCATAGTGATTCTGTGTAGGATACAGGATTGACATAGACATTATATCCTTAGATATTATATGACTGTTGCATTAGCTATGATCCCGCTGACATGGACATGAGACGTTATGGTCATGATATGCGTGGTTACATTGGGTGGGGAGAGACACACAGGCTACAGGCTGATCTATATATATATCCACTACTATTGTGAGGTTGTAGACTCTCCAGCAGAGCTAGACCCTTTACCTGTTATTACTGCTACCGGCTCCCCGACACAGAGCTTGTAACGGTCTCAGCCTGAGTACTAGTGATGCTCTCACTTGCATTTCACATAGATGGTTATATTTTTACCCTATTTATTGCATTATCTGCTGCACGGCATTTATTTTGGCTTGTATTATCTGTACCTTGCTATGTCCCCTGAGGACCTGGATCCGGATTATGTCCCCAGGTTTAGCTGAGGAGCATTATCCCGAGGTCTACGGGACGGGAGCTGAAGCTGTAGCAGGACTTGATACTGGAGCACAACCGAACCCCGAGGACGAGGTGACTGCTGAAGATTTTTCCTGAGTACCTGATTTCGTACTCAGTATTTACTTATGTTTGACTCTTTTGTTCCTTGCCTATTGAGCCAGTGTATTCAGACTTATGTCGGATTGTTTCTCCGACCTACTTGTTGAGACTTGTTGCTACTTATTTCCATTTCATTATGCAGTTGATTATTATCTTTTATGGATGAGATTAGTTGTGGCTTGTTGTAGTAGACCTTCTTTTACAGCTTAAGTGCGCCCTGATAGATCCATTAAATTGGGTCGTCCATCGGTGCGTGCTGCTGGCCATTGTCACGTGTCCAGTCCCTCGATATTTTGGGTCTGGGGCGTGACAAAGACTTACAACTAAATGAAGATCGTGGATTAAATATCTAACACGATCTATATAGTAGAATCCAAAGGATTCCACCAAAGCCTTTTGGACAGAATTTAGCTCCCACGTATGATAATTTCTTTCAGTCCGCCAATGTACATGGATCCGGGTTTGTAAACCAAGATCATGGTCGTATAACTATAAAAAAATATATGCATTATATTTTGTGTGTAAATTACTTAACTTGTAAACTTATAATTTAAAAAATTACCTCTGTCACGTCCCAGTCCCAAAATATCGAGGGATTAGACACGTGGCAATGGCCAGCAGCACACACCGATGGACAAACCCAATTTAATGGACCCATCATGGTGTACTTAAGCTGTAAAACAACAATATGGGCAATGGTACTAATCTTATCCACATAAATAAATACAAACAATATCAGAAATATAAATCAACAACAAGTCTCAATAAAATATATCTCGGGGAACAATCCGAGGATAAGTCTGATACAATGGTTCAACAGACAAGAATAAAGAGTAAACAACAACAAATACTGAGTATAGAATAAGCATATACTCAGAAGAAATCCTCGACGATCACCTCGTCCTCGGGGATCGGCTCAGTTCCAGTGCCTGCTCCTGCTCCTGTTCCTGCTCCTGATCCATATACCTCTGGATAGAACTCCTCTGCTATATCTGGGAACATAATCTGGATCAAGGTCCTCAGGGGACATAACAAGGTACAAAATAACTCAAGCCAAAATAAATGCAGTGCAACAAGAAATGAATCAATAAGGTAAACTATATAACCAGCTAAGTGATATGCAAGATGAGAGCATTAGTCATACTCAGGCTGAAACTACCATAGGCTCTGTGTCGGAGAAACCCATAGCAGCATTTATCTCGAAGGGCCAGAACTTGTGCCAAAGCTCTGTGTCAGAGTCTAAGGCTGTAAACACCCTGATTTTTTAGAATATCTTAATATTAATTTTCCCAATTATCCGGTATTTTCTGGAATTTGAAACTAAGGAATTTATGATTAAGTGATTTTTAATGGATGATAAGTAATATTAAAATATTATGGAAATAATATTTTATGGTGTAAAATGAAAAACCGGACATAGGATAATTTTTTACGAATTTATTGGACTTCGGAAACAGTTTAAAGCCCTAAAAACCAATGTACATTTAAACCGAATTAAACCCGTGCCAATCACCCAACATCCCCGTGAGAGCCGAAGCCAGGCCCAAGGAGCATTGACCCAGCCCAAATTCTAGGCCAATTTCTAGAGAGGTTGACCAAAGTCTAAATCCTAGGTCAAACCAACCCTCCCCCACATGTATATAAATACAATATTTTCTCTTCCTTTTCTTTATTGATTTCTAAACCTAGAAACAATATTCAGCCGACTTTCCCCTCCATGTACTGTTCATCATCTCCCACATCCCCCTTCACCGGAGCTCCGCCGGCCGTTCCCCGACCACCACGACTTCACCAGCACCCACATGCCTACATATCCTTCCTCGACTCTCTTCCCCCTCCACTCTGGTCATGACGTCCCTGAAGGAAACCCTAGGCCCGCTGGACCGCGACTCCTACGTCTCCCTCCTCTCCAAGGTTATCGCCGAGTCCCGCCACGTCCAGAACAACCCCCCCCCCGGACCTCATCCCCAAGGAGGACCGTGTAGCCCGCCACGTCCTCGATCGCCTCCACCCCGAGCCGAGGCATCCGCCGACCCGCACTGTGCATACTCCGCCGGCAGTACAATATTTCCCTCCGACCGGCTGTGTATCCGCCGACCTGTGCAGCCCCTCTTCTGACCCAGCGGTGCAGCCACCCCACGGCCACCGTCCGGCCGACTATGTCCCCCAGGTCGGCTGACTCGCTTTGGCAGTGAACCCCCTGACCCGTCCGGCCCGCTGTGAACTCCCCGTCCGACGAAGGAAGCACCGCCCTCGACTCCGACGACGAGCCAACCCGACTGCATATTTCTCCGGACACAGCAGCCTTCCAGCACCCAGACGCCCTAGGACGCGTCGACTCCCTCCGGTGAAGTCCCCGCTGCCCGAGTCAGAACCCTAGCTCGGACTCACGGCAGACACGAGAATTCTCGACCAGGACACGAAGAAGTACTCTCGGACACGTGGAATTCAGCGTTCACGAAGCCCTGTTCAGGTACCGTTTTCTCTCACCTAGCAACTCCATTTTCCATTCCGTCAGTTGCTATGCGTAGACTGTATAACCCTCTCGGTACCCGTACAACACGCTCGGTGCATCGCATTCTGTGGTGATCGTACACCGCGATCCAAGAACAGGAACAACAACGCCATATTTTACCCCGGAACTGAGTGCGCCCCGCCAAACGGGACGACTTGGTCGCACGCGGTCTTTACCAAACGTGCGCAACGTTGATACGGTCGTGTGGGATTTTGCAGAAGTCGATTCGGATGTGCGTGCACACCGGAATCAACGCGTATCCGTCAACAACGCCCCGTATCCGTCAATTCTGGAACACGTTGTAACTTTGTGTACACACGTCGGATCAAGACGAAACTTGTGCCATCGGACTCATAGCAATACGCTGGTCCTGTGACCCAAGTTTGGTTCGATTCTGAGAACGTTGACAAAATCGCGTATCGTGGGCCCCACAGGCTCCACTTGACAGGCGATTTTGTGATCGGCTCATCGGAATCCAATTCTGGAAGTTCCGTTGGGTTCGTATCATTGTTCCTGACTTGTAGACACTGAGTTTGAGGAATTTGGAGATCTTTGACCCTGACCCGCTTTTCGGTGCAAAGTGGCCCACATATGGAATCCGCTTTGGCCCGGAAATGTCCTTTTTGCCCCTGTGTCCAAATTGGACGTAAGGACAGGCATTTCTAGCTATTTGACATCTTCTGAGACTGTTGGTGATGTTTATTACAGCTTTTGGAGTAGTACCCACAGGATCCACTGATACCGGGACGACTGTTGATATTCAAACATCAGGCAAGTGTACCTTGCCAAACTCTGCAGTATTGTTACATATTTTTCTTATTTTATCATATTACTGTACATGCTTAACCTAGGACCGTATGACATACTTAGCGTCCGATTAATAGTCGGGTGCCAACACTGTACGCGGTGTTGGGTACTGTCATCTAGAGATGGACATTCCTGACACTTTATATTCTCGTACTTGTCTTACCAAGTACACTATGACCCAGGACACTTGACACTATTCATGAGACAGGATTTTTCTGAGATATTCGTGGTGATTCTGTATAGGATACAGGACATGGACATTATATTTTTAGATATAGTATGACTGGTTGCATTAGCTATGATCCCGCTTGACATGGACATGAGACGTTATGGTCATGATATGTGTGGTTACATAGGGTGGGGAGAGACACACAGGCTACAGGTTGTTCCATATATATATACATCCACTATTATTGAGAGGTCGTAGACTCTCGGAGCAGAGCTAGACCCACTACCGGTTATTACCACTACCGGCTCCCCGACATAGAGCTTATAGTGGCTCAGCCTGAGTACTCGTGCTGCTCTCACTTGCATTATCACTTAGATGGTTACTTACTTGCCCTATTGATTCCATTTATTTTTCTGCACTACATTTATTTTGGCATGAGCTTTCTTGTACCTTGCTATGTCCCCTGAGGACCTGGATCCGGATTATGTCCCCAGGATTTGAGGACGAGATCTATCCCGAGGTATACGGGACCGGAGCAGGAGCTGATCCAGGAGCTGTACCGCCATCCGAGGACGAGGTGTTAGCTGAGGATTTCTCCTGAGCATCCATGTTCATGCTCAGTATTTATTTACTTATTTCAGTCATTTATTTCTGGTCTGTTGAACCAGTGTATCAGATTATTTATCGGGTTGTTCCCCGAAGCACTTTGTGAGACTAGCTGATGATTTACATTCCGTATTTATTCTGTGGATCATATTTTATATCTTGTGTGGATGAGATTAGTTGTGCCATGTTGTCGTAGACTTGTTTTACAGCTTAAGTATGCCCTGATGGATCCATTAAATTGGGTTTGTCCATCGGTGCGTACTGCTTGCCATTGCCACACGTCCGGTCCCTCGGTATTTTGGGACTGGGACGTGACAAAGGCACCTCCATAAAACTACATATATATAATATAATCAGCCTTTAATATGGTAATACTCTCCCCACCCAATGTAATACACGTCTCATGTCCACGACATCTCATGTCCATGTCACGCAGGATCATGACCTCTAACTGATGCAATAAGTCATAATGATAGCTAAGCACATGCAATATCTATGTCACGAATCATGTAACCTATACAGAATCACCGTGAATATCTCAGAAAGATTTTATCTCATGAATAGTGTCAGGTGTCCTGAGGCATGACGTACTTGATAAGGCAAGAACGAGAATGTATAGGGTCTCGATATCCATGACTAGATGACGTTACACAATACCGCGTACGGTGTTGACACCCGAATATTATTCGGACGCTAAGTAATATCACACGGTCCTAGGTTGAACAGAGATATTACAGTAATAAATCAAGAGAATAGTATAAACAAATGCTGCAAGTATGGCAAGGTACACTTGCCTGTGATCCTGGCTCCAACTGCTGCTCTGGTATCAGCGGGGTCTGCAGGTACTCCTCCGAATACGGAAATAAACATTACCATCAGGTTCAAAAGATATCAAATAGCTAGAATTGCCTGTCCATGAATCCAATTTGGACACAGGGGCAAAAGTGACAGTTTCTGGTCAAAGCGGGGTCCACATGTGGCCTCGCACCGAAAAATGTGTCAGAGACAATATTCTCCAAATTAGTAAAACTTAGTGTCCACAAGTCCAGAACGACCATACGAACCCAACGGAATGTCCAGAACTGGATTTTGATGAGCCGATCACAAAATCGCCCGTCAAGTGGAGCCGTGGGACCCACGATACGCGATTTTGTCAACGTTCTCAGAATCGAACCAAACTTGGGTCACAGGACCAACGTGTTGTTACGAGTTCGATGTCGCAAGTTTTGTTTCGATACGACGTATGTACACGAACTTACAATGAGTTCCAGAACATGGCCGATACGGGGTGTTGTCGACGGATACGCATTGATTTCGGTGTGCACGCACATCCAAATCAACTTCCGCAAAATCTCACACGTCCGTATTAATGGCGCGCACCTTTCGGTGAAGTCCGCACACGACCAAGCCGTCCCGTTTAGCGGAGCGCACCTAGTTCCCGGAAAAAATAGGGTATTTATTTTCTTGATTTTGCGTCACAGTTTGCGCTCGCCACAGGACGCGATACCCCGAACAAATTATACGGGTATCGAGAGGGTCATGCGGTCTACGCGTTACAACAGACGAAAAGGAAAACGGGACAGCAAGGAGAGAGAAATAGTCACCTGAACATGGCGTCGAAGTTGACTGAATATCGCATTTCCGCGATGGCGCGACGCGGCTACGGCGAGGTGGTGGTGCTCCTCGACGGCGGGGTATGGCCGGGTCGACTGGGTCGAGATCGTCGGGGTCTTCGTCGGAGAGGGTCGAGGTCACCGGGGTTCGTCGGCTGCTGACGGCGGAGTTGGAGAGGAGACGCCGGAGGAGTCGGGTGGGTCGACTGGGGGTTTGTGAAGGGGGTGGTGGAGAAGCAGTGGTTGACGGGGACAGCGGGTGGCAGCGGAGTCGGGGTCGGCTGAGGAGGGGAGTTCGTCGGCCGGAGAATGGTAGAGAGGGGTGGCCGGAGAGCTACGGTCACGGCGAGGGTGGTTGATTGCCGGAGAAGAGGTTGATGGGGTTGGCGGTGGTGGCTGTGGGGTTTATATGGGGGGGAGGGAGGAGAACGGTCGGCCGTTCCGAGGAGGGGAGACGAAGGGGAAGAGGCGGCAGCGGCGGCTCTGTAACGTCTGGCGGCAGTGAGGAGGCGAAGAGGCGCCGGCAGCGGAAAAACGGCCGGCAGAAGTCGAGCGGGGCGGCGGTCGGGATTCGAGCAGTTAGGGATTTACTGTAGCGGGCGGGTCGGGTCGGGTTTTAGAATCGGATCCGACCCGATCCGATAGGTAAAGGTTCGGGTCGCTTCAGTGGGTCGAGTCGGCTAACGGGTCCGGATCTAACCCAATAAGGATTGGGTCCGGTTCAGGAATTGGGTCGGTTTGGGTTGGTTTGGTTCAATAAACCGGTTGGTTCAGGTTGATTTATTTGGATTTAATAAATAACTTAGTTTTTAGGTCTTTAAAAATGATTATGGGGTCCAATAAATTCCAAAAAATTACCATATGTCTAATATTTTATTTTACACCCAAAAATATTATTTTCATAATATTTTAATATTTAATAAAAATATTAAAAATTATTTAAAAACTGAATACCTTGATTTTAATTAGTTAAAAATTCCAGAAAATTTCGAAAATTTGTTTTTAAATTCCTGAAAAATCTGGGAGTTTACAACCTCACCAGTAAATATTTGACTAGATATGTGGTCTTCACGTTGCTTAATAATAAGGTCGGTAGTCGGTCCACCGGGAATACGACTGTCATTTTGCCCAGAGCCCGCCAACTGAGTTGGCGAGTTCTTCTCTAACTCTGGGCACCGCCAACTCAGTTGGCGAGTTGTCCCCCTCCCTGCAATTCCAACAAACCCCTCCCCTTTTGTGCAATTATCTGATAATTTATTACTTTATTTAAAAAATCGTTTTTTTAATTTTAGAGAATTGTAATTGCCAAAAAAGCTTTTACAATATCTAAAAAAAATTTACGATAGATTACGAAAACTATTCTCAAATTACTATAGTTTTTAAAAATAAAATGTATAGCTTCGATTATAAATTAAGGATAATTTTGATAACGTACTTTAAAATTCTTGAACATTGTAAAAGTTATCTTGACAATTATAGTTCCCAAATTTTATTAACAAAATACCATTGTCTGAAGACATCACATAGTTAAGTATAAAAATAAACATTTTTTCTCACTTCTCTCTCTCTCTCCAAAACTCTTAAAAAAAATCGACAACTTGATATCCTCAACTATTGAATATTTTTAATTTGATACCCAAAACAAAGAAAAATTCAAAATTGTCCACCACCACCCCCCACCCCCACCCCCACCTCTCTCTCTTTCTGGTGGCGGCTGCGCGCAGTAGGGGGCCGACGGGAGGAGGGGGTGGCTGTGGGAGGAGAGGGGGGTGGCGGCAGTAGGAGGAGTGGGGTTGGTGGCGGGGAGGAGGGTGGTGGTGGCAGCGGGAGGAGAGGGGGGTGTGGTGTGTGGGAGGGGGACGGGTGAGGGTAGTTTAGGGCAAAATAAATTTAGATTATCAAGTTGTAGATAAAAATAGTTTCGGGTATTAAGTTGAACAATGGAGATAGTTGAGGGTATGAAAGTGAAATTTAGCCCACTATTTTTAATATTTCTCTTCTCGGCAGTCCACTCTCTTCTTAAGCAGCAGAGATCAGATCCATCTGACTTCTTGGCACCTCCTAAGAGCATCATTAGTAGTTGGGACTATCCAATGCTTTTTGGGACCAAAAATTTCAAAAAAAAAAAAGTTAAATGTAGAATGTGTTAGGTTTGTATAAGAATAGTAGGAAATGGTAAAGTGAGCTCTGGTCCCAAAGATTGTGTGGTCAAAAATTGATGTGGAGAAAAAATAATATAAAATCTAGAATCTAGAAAGTGTGGCTCCAAATTGGGATTTATTATTCTACAAAATAAGTTTCTACAATCTAGAATCTATAAATTGGGATGTCCAACCTATAGCTCACATGGATAGGATAGAACCCAAAATCTAGAAATTAAAATTAGAAATAAAACTTACTATTCTACAAAATGAGCTTCTACATTTTAAATCTAGAATATTTACGAAAGCTGCAAGGACTCAAGTAACAATGGAGAAACATACCAAGATCGACAAAGCTTCGGAAGTCATCTCCCTCCATCCGAAGAGATACGAGAACAACATCATCTTCATCGAGAAGACCGGACGAAGTACGACTTGTACGTAATCCTGATCTATAATTTTTTTATTTTATTTTTATTTTTTTGCATGGATCCGTGGCTATAAGTGCCATCCAGCCGGTTCGGTCCATTCCTGTGGCAATAATTGCCATCGAGCCGGTACGGAGGGGGGATCGATCCCATTACCTCTCCCCCGGGTGTCCCCCACCTTACCACTAGGCTAAGGCTTCAGGACTTTAGTTGATCCATATCGCTAGCGCTACTTGTGGAGAAATTATTGAGTGGGACGGTGAATTCGTCAAATGGTATAATGACACATAATATTTTATTATTTTTAGTAATCATGTCTTAATAATATTTGGTAATTATTAAAAAAAAAATTTGACTTTTCATATTACCATGTGTTATTATATTATTAGACTGACTCACCGTTCACTGCCACCATGTGGTGAGCTCGTCTCATTGAATATTTTTTTTTGAATTTTTATAAAAGCATTACAAAAGTTACTCATGGCTAAAAAAAAAATTTTATTTACAAGCTTGTCACTAAAAAAAATTACTTAGGACTGCCCACTACATAGTATATAAGCTAACTTTTTTTTTTCTTTTTCATCTTATTTTCCTTCCTATCCCAAATTTTTAATATTGTTCTGAATCAATATTCATGTCTAAATATTATCTTCTAGTAACTAAAATTTGGCTTATGATTCATTTTTGACAGATTTTCGAAGTTTCGAATCCATTTTAGGGATTCGAACTTTAAAATTTTGCCAGCAGTCGCGACGAGGACGAAGTAGAACTGTAGAAAATTTTGATAGTCCTCTGGATATAGTCATGTCTGTAAAAAAAAATTTACAGTTCTGACTACATCCAATATTGTAAAAAAAAAAATTATTACTGTCAAATATTTTGTCAGTCATGTACATAAATATAATTGTCAAAAATTTTGATAGTCCTAACCTGACAGTCACCACTTGCAATCGCAAAAGAAGGCACGAAGAATAAACAAAAAGCTGTATCGCTAACTCAAATCTAAAGTACAGTCACCTTTTCCATTTGCTTAACAAACAGCTAAACAAGATTCAAAGTTTTGGACAAAAATCACATTCTTGCACATTGCAACAAACTATCAGCTTCTTATATGATCTTCATGCTTCTACCATCGGTTTCTACCACACCCTTTTGCACATATGTATAGAGGAACAACATGAGCGAGAACTTTGAGAAAGAACAGAAATAGAATAAAAAAATAAATTTGTAAAAAATTTTAATAGTCCTGTCTATACACAGAACTGTCAAAAAGTTTGACCATTCTATAAAACAAAAAATTTTGAGTTGGACTGCCAACATTTTGACAATTCTGACTATAATTAGGACTATAGAAACTTTTTATAGTTTTAGATGTAGTCAGGACTGTAGAAATTTTTTATAATCCTATCTATATCCAGGACTATCAAAAAAATTGACAGTCATGCTTCGTCTCCGTCGTTATTGTCGACGGATTTTCAAAGTTCGAAACCCTAAAATTGGTTCAAAAATTCAGAAATCCGACCAAAATAAATTCCAAATCAATTTTTAGTTACTACAATATTAAATTTAGAATTGATTGATTCTTGGAATTTGAAGAGATGAAGAAGGAGGAAGTTTAGGATTTTGAAATGAAAGAAAGAGAGAACCCTAAAATGGGTTTAAAAATTCAAAAATCCGTCAAAAATGAATCCCAAACAAATTTTTAGCTACTACAATATGAAATTTATAATTGATTGATTCTTGGAATTGGAAGAGAAGGTGAAGGAATAAGTTTAGGATTTTAAACTGAAAGAAAGAGGGAAAGAATTTTGAAGAGAGAGAGAGAGAGTAAAAGTTAGAATGTTCGGGAGGGGATGGAAAGACGAGGAGGGGTGGGTGGTCATAGTAAGTTTTTGTCTGTCCTAAGTAAAAGTTTCTTAAAACTGAACTAGCCCCACACTGCCGAGTAAGTTACGCAGTTCCCGATAAATACTCTTTTCTTTTACGTATGACCATTACTACCGCAACGAAGACAGTAGCTTGGCCCATATCTCCTTACATAATGAGCTTTATAAAGGAAAACGAGAAAAACCAACTGCCTGAAAGAGCGGGAATGTTAAATAAAATATCATCTACATGACTTGTGATTCCATCGACAGTGACTCTTTTTTTTTTCCTTTGTATAGAACACATGAGCCGAAATTTAAAGTAGCAAGCTAATTTTCTTTTCACTCGAGTTCTTAAAAGAAACTCGCATCAACGTGCAGATTATTCCATATCTAGTCAAGTTACATATACAAAGCTGAACTTAAAAACACAACTTTATGTACTGTGTTCTGTAACTCCAGTTGCGCCCCCACTGTAACATAAGTAGCTCAGCAACGTCAAAACTAAAGAAAGTTTGTAAATTACACATCTCGAGACAAAAACGGGATATTAACATGCCATCGCCTAACCACCTCCCAACATGTCAAACATGTCTACAAAGATCCCGAACCTAACCGAACCGAACCAAACCAAAACATGTATATTACTAGTTTTCCCACAAATGTAAATAGCAGCAAAGTTCACAGGATCCTATCTTGCAAATCACTGATAAAGGTGGAAGCTATAGAAGTCAATTTCTTCCCAGTCTCTCCAGCAATATCTTTTAGGGAGGATATATCCTGTGATGCCTACGAAATGAACCAAACGTTCGAGTCAGACAGAAATCGCAGACAGAACTGACACAGAAAGTATTAAGAGGGTTTTATGAAATAGCCAACCACTGACAGAATCCAGTCTTTCAGCACATTACCTGGAAGGAGATTCTGTTGATAAGGTCAGCAGCAGTCAAGTCAAGACGAGAATCATCAATGTCATTACCGAAAAGATCAGCGCTCGAAATGGATGTTGAGCTCTACCAAAAGGCAGTTTCATAAAGTCAGCAACCATGGGAGGGCTACTAAACTTAAAGGTTGATCAATCAAGATACTGTTCATATAAATATTAAAAAAAAGCCATTGCAAATCATATATGATTCCACTATACCTATTCCATAAATGCACTCAATGAATTTGTAAAGGAAAGCCCCTAAATATTAAATAAAGTATTTTGTAATATTAGGCCATACGGAAAAGGAACAAATGCCAGTAACTTGTTTCCATTGAGAAGTTTTATCAGACAATGTTGGCACATACTGTATACTTCTGCAGGGAAAGCTGAGCCTCCTTATCCCCAGGCTTATCCTGATCGCCGAAAAATTGGGCTGATGATATAGATTTTGCATTTGAAAATTTTTGTCTTGCTTCGTTACTTTCCTGGATCTGAAGAACAAAAAATAAATATCACAAAGAAACTTGATGGGTGCAAAGGGAAAGTAACAAATGTGATCGTGTGAATACAACATGCTATTTAGGATATCGGAATCTAGAAAACAATCTGGATTTACCTAACAACCTGTATGATAGCAACAAATTCAGATAGATAAAATTATTAATTACACTGACACCCCCTATGTTTTATGTTTACTAAGCGGACCTCCCCTAGTTTGAAAATAAATACATGGACCTCCCCTAGTTTGAAAATAAACAATCTGGATTTACCTAACAACCTGTATGATAGCAACAAATTCAGATAGATAAAATTATTAATTACAATGACACCCCCTATGTTTTATGTTTACTAAGCGGACCTCCCCTAGTTTGAAAATAAATACATGGACCTCCCCTGCCCTTTATTTTATTTTTTTAAAGTAGGGATGATCAATGTAACAACCCTTTACATAAATCATAAAACTTAGGGGAGTCCGTGTATTTAGCACACAACATAGGGGGTGTCAGTGTATTTATTTTCAAACTAGGGGAGGTCCGCTTAGTAAACACAAAACATAGGATTGTCAGTGTAATTAACCCAAGATAAAAAAGCATACAGAAGCACAAAATCAATGTGATCAAATAACAGGGAGTAAATAAGTCCAGATATATGTGGTAAGTTCTAGAAAATCTTCAAGTAGCATGTGTGAATGAAAGTTTGACTTAATATGTAATGATTTATGCCAAATGTACTGATCACCAGTATTTGCTCAAACTTTTGAACTTTTGGGTACTGTTTTGATAGAGGAATTAGGGTGAGAAATGAGAAATTAGGATTTAATTCTTGCCAAACACTATTTGAGCAGGTCAGGAATTATATTTCCACAATTCTGGTCAAACTTCCTTAATTCCTTAACCTTTTGTGTTTTTGGCCAATTCCTGAGTTCTTGGCTATCATGACAAACGCTATTCTGGCACACCCACGAATTGTAATTCCTCAAACCTTTCTAATTTTAGCTTTTGACTAATTCCTAGATTCCTGGTGACGAGTGGAAACGAGGAGTTTAGGAATTGAGTTCACCAATTTCTAGATTCCGCACATTCATTCAAACAGTGAATTAAGGACACTAATATATTTTAGCTATAAAATTGATGACATAAACAAAGAAATGCAAGTCAAAGATCTTGAATGTTTTATCAATCCTGATTAGGTCTTGCATGGTAATCGATCGATCGAACTTGACTGTATATTCACCCCGCAAGGTGACAGGTGTTATGTGCCACATTACCAAATTCGGCATAACTTATAGATCCAAAGATAAAAGAAAGGAAGAACGGAAATAACCATACCTGAAATTTCGATGAGGTTGCACTTGGTTTCTTCTGGAACCCACTATCCATGCCAAAGTCTGCAAAAAAGCTTGACGATTTTGGTGGTGCTACATGTCCGGTCGCTTGGACACCTCCAGAACCAGTCTCAGCACCAGGTATGTCTTCCTCCATGTATTCGAATCGAGAAGCAAAAGATGATGCTTGTGTAGCGCTGGAAGTAGCCAAAGAAGTCACAGCAGGTGCTGGCTCTTCAGGTTTCTGGTCATATAGACTCTCATTTGACTGCAAGTAAGTTATTAAGTTAAAACTGTCATTTTAATTGTGCTAAGAACTAATTAGGTTTTGTGACAGTTACACAAAGAGAAGAAGGAGATTTCTAAAGTACATTACGGACATATTGAGTCCTAAAAGAGAAAAATGAGCAGTTTGAGGCTGAAGAGGTCCAACAGACTAACACTTATGGGAAATAACAATATTATAACTCGCACAGTTAAAAATATACATTGAAGTATATATAACATCCCCAACGTCTAAAGAATTTCACCTTTGTGGTCAACTTGCGGACACCGAGCCCCACAGACTTACTTCCAGCTTTCCTTGTACCGATTGGCTTCTTCACAGAACTAATAACTGTTGAATGAAAAGGAGCTTTAGGCGACCGAGTAGCCTCAGGGGTTTCAAGCTTGACAACGGAACTTTCCTTTGGTTTTTCTGAAAGCTTCAACTCAGGAAGACCATTAGCCTTATTTGGAGTCTGAGATGATGCAACGGGTGAAGAAGGCAAGACGTTATCATCTACCAAGCTTTTGGTAACTTCTTTCGAAAGCATCTGCCTATATAACTCAGCAGCTCTTGATGTATACTTCGCTTCAATTTTGCCTCCATCTGTCCATCCATGTTGCTTAAAGAAAACCTGTGCTCGATTGTTCCCACCAAACGCCATCATCTTCAGTTGCTCTGGAGACCATGAGTCCAAATTTGTAGACCTGGAAGTCAAAAGTGAAAATCTCAACAAAGCATCATCTGAGACTTGTATCTAAAATTTGATACCAACATGGTTACGTTACCAATCTCATATAGAATCTATGTAAAGTTGACACATAACAATGCACTTATAAATTATAATGGCAAGATACACAAGGCATGCTTCCTACGGGCACCTTGCTGCCGAGTATGCTCTAGTTTTTTTTTCTTCTTCTCGGGGAGTGTTCTTCATCCACCATTGGAATTGACATTAGTGAAATCACCCATGATGGTTGTTTCAGTTCTTGATTCAGTTGAACTGGCCGACCGAGCTCTTCAATTGGATTGAGGCACTATCATGCCCACTGCCACCTACATTATGGGATTGCTGAAAGTGCTAACATAGGACTTTTTTTAACAGGAAATTATTTTCATGTTGTCCTTCCTTATTCTTCCTTTTACCTATGACGAGTACTGAAAAATCCTGTGAAAAATACGATCGTCTGCCAGTGGAAGGTTTTCTGCGTTCAGTCAATCTACGCAGAGTGAATCGGTCCCTAAGGAACCCTCGAAAGGGCTACCGTCTGATGGGTACACGAAAGTAACGAAGTTGTTTTGACTACTGAACCATGTTTGTCTGTTGGAGCGAATTAGATGATTGGACCGAGGTGCTTGTTACGCTCTCTTCCCCTCGCTCTCTTTCAGAACCTTCACCTTCAAGTCAAGTATTGGAAAGGTATTTAGCCAGTCAGGCAAGTGAAGTACGAAAATAAAGCAAGGTAAACCTTTATATAGTTTCAGTCATAAGTTGAGCGCATTCAGCAAGCAAGCCAATTAGAAAGCCTCTTACCGATCCTGTGAGAAAACCAAATGAGGAGATAAGAGTAGGATATAAAATAGATAGTCCAATCCCGATTAAGAAAAGACAACGTCAAGCAACCAAGACAAGCAGCAAGCGCCTGATTGTGAAGCTGGGAAAGAACGAGGCTCTACTCATCGATAGGCTATGTATGGGCCCGCGCTTGAGCAAACCCACGGGACGGTGAACGCCACCCACAGAGCGGTAAAGCAGATCTTCTTTAAGAAGAAGCTCTTGCCACTGTCGGCCACCTATGTTTAAGGAAGAAAGAGTGTTCTCTTTTTCAAGGCAAGGAATATCCTAATAAATAAATACATATGCGCATTTTGGTATTTATTAATCTTTGTTGCGGGAGGAAGCCAGATATCTAGTATAGCATAGTAGAAGTGCAGCCCCCGCCCCCGTTGAGACAATAAGTTAGACATTGGTTCATAGGTGGTACCCCTCACTCAAAGTGAGTGGAAGGGTTCTTTGACCACGAGCCATCACGCTTTTTTGGACCTGAAGAAGGAAATTCAACCGGCGGCGCCTTTGTTATATAAATATCTTAGGAATTTCTCATATCCAAGTTCCCACAAACACCCTACCCGTACGATGGGGATGTTCGTCTTTTGAATCAAAAACATTTTGAAAGAAAAAATGAATAGCAAAACCCGTTTATAACAACAAGCCACCCATAAACTTTGTTCATCCCCATGAATAGTCTCCTCTGCTAGGTATTATGACCATTCATCATCCATAGGTCTCTCTTCATTTCCCTAGTCACTTTGTTTATATTCATGAACCATGTTCCTTACCTCCATCATCAACATGGAACCCGACGATAAGAAGTCCAAGAAATATTGCATGGGTCTTCATGATCCGAATACCCAAAGGCCTCACAATCCTCACCGGAATCATAGGAGATTTGAGACCAAGGTGCTGGCAACATTTTTGCCCTTCAAAAGTTTTGACATATCATTGGTCCCGCCATGACTCATTTTGTACAGAATATTTTCATGAGATAACTCCTTCAATTAATAAAGCCATTATAACTCTTACACCAGATAATCTAGAGTGAACTTCTGTCACCAGAAATTGTGGTGGATGGTTATATACATAAAAGTCAATGTTTGGAAAAGAAAAAAAATTCAGTATAAAGGCTTTGTTGCTCATTTTACTAATTAGTAATGTGCATGGATACCTTAAAATAAAAAAATTGCAGGATAGCCTACATTATGGGTCACAAGGCCAAAGACAATCTAAAGCACATTGTCCATTCTATTCCCAACAAGAGAAACCAATTTCCAGAGCTCACGAACTCTCAGTCTATTTTTCTCTACACTCCCGACCCAATCATAACAAAGAGATGCAAAATGGAGAGTAGGCAGTAGGTCCAAATTGCTACATAATCGAAATCTCGGCTCAACCGGCTCCTCAATGAACCCACATTTCAAGCAGGAATTCGTCACAGACCATAACACGACACGACTTTTTATCTTAAGAATTATTCTGATCCTGTCAGAAAAAAATGAGCTAATTGACGTTAGACCCTGAATTTTATACCAGCTTGGAGTTTAAGTAATGATATGTCCAATTGAAAAGTTTAGACCCTAAAAATTTATTTATTTTATATCATTTTTTCTATTTTACCCCCAACATGAACATAAATGCAACAACCAGCCCATGTTAAAAGAAGGATATAATAGAAAAAATGAAACAAAAAATAAAAATTTATGGTCCAAACTTTCCAATCCGACATGTTAAGGCTTAAACTCTAAACTGTTATAAAATACAGGGTCTAAACGCTAATTAGCCCCACACACAAAATGTTTCTTTTTGGACGAATAAAATTCCCATTCTCGCCTAGATCATCCAATTTCTTCTTCAATTGGGTCCATTTCAAACAACGGCTCTTGGAATGGAAACCCTAAAATGAGCGCTCGGAATAGCCCTAACCTGACGAAGCTGACGTGGACGCCGAGGCTCCGGTGGACCGCCGAGCAGTCGAGGCAGAGGAAGATCCCGTACGTCACCGACGCCCACGTCGGGTTCCTCGCGCTGCAGTCG